>JAVJIX010000051.1:2637500-2682500 GCA_036785185.1 Paratrypauchen microcephalus
AAAGCTGCATTTTAAAAAGTGGTGAAAATTCTACTTTTTCTATGACATAAGTGAAATTTTGTGTTTACTGTGGGTCCACTCACTCTGCAGAATCTGGACCCACAGTGCCCCCTACAGACAGGTTTTAGAAATATGAAAATGTTTATGACAAACAGTTTCTTCAGCTCAGATTTCAGACCAGACAACGCAGTCCTTCAGGTGCAAAAATAAGAACAACAGGAGTTAGTTGTATTTGCAGTAGCAGTAAAAGTACTACAAGTGATTTTGGGGTTTGTGGAGTAATCCCACATTCTTCTACTGATCGTTTAAAATGAATAATAATAATAGCAATAATAGTAGTAGCAGCAGCAGCAGTAGCAGTAGTAGTAGTAGTAGCAGTAGTAGCAGCAGTAGTAGCAGTAGTAATAATAGTAGTAGTAGCAGTAGCAGTAGTAGCAGCAGTATTAGTAGCAGTAGCAGTAGTAATAGTAGTAGCAGTACTAGTAGCAGTAGCAGTAGCAGCAGCAGTAGTAGCAGTAGTAGTAGTAGTAGCAGTAGCAGTAGTTGCAGCAGTATTAGTAGCAGTATTAGTAGCAGTAGTAGTAGTAATAGTAGTAGCAGTATTAGTAGCAGTAGCAGCAGCAGTAGTAATAGCAGTAGCAGTATTAGTAGCAGTAGTAGCAGCAGTAGTAGCAGTAGCAGTAGTAGTAGTAATAGTAGTAGTAGTAGCAGGAGTAGTAGCAGTAGTAATAGTAGTAGTAGCAGCAGTAGTAGCAGTAGCAGTAGTAGTAGTAGTAGTAGCAGTAGTAGCAGCAGTAGTAGCAGTAGTAATAATAGTAGTAGTAGCAGTAGTAGCAGCAGTATTAGTAGCAGTAGCAGTAGTAATAGTAGTAGCAGTACTAGTAGCAGTAGCAGTAGCAGCAGCAGTAGTAGCAGTAGTAATAATAGTAGTAGTAGCAGTAGCAGTAGTAGCAGCAGTATTAGTAGCAGTAGCAGTAGTAATAGTAGTAGCAGTACTAGTAGCAGTAGCAGTAGCAGTAGCAGCAGCAGTAGTAGTAGCAGTAGTAGTAGCAGTAGTAGTAGTAGTAGTAGTAGCAGTAGCAGTAGTAGCAGCAGTAGTAATAATAGTAGTAGTAGCAGTAGTAGCAGCAGTAGTAGTAGTAGTAGCAGTAGTAGTAGTAGCAGTAGTAGTAGCAGTAGTAGTAGTAGTAGCAGAGTAGTAGCAGTAGTAGCAGCAGCAGTAGTAGTAGCGGTAGTAGTAGTAGTAGTAGTAGTAACAGTAGTAATAACAGTAGCACTACATTATTTTTCCAGTATTTTTCTACAGCCACAAACATAAAACATTTTACCCATAAACCACCTCTCCTCTCCCTCCTTTTCTCTCCCAGTTTAACCTTATTGTCCTGCTGTATTCTCCGCTCTATCCCTCCGCTCTATCTATCTCTCTGCTTTATCCATCCCTCTGCTCTATCCCTCCGCTCTATCACTCTGGATTATGTCGTTTAACACTAATACCAGCCCTTCCCAATATGGCCGCCGCCGCCTCCTCTCACCCCCAGGCGTTTATGAGCGAATCCGCCTCCGCCGCTCGGCCAATCCGATTACAGCCCGGGTCCATACATCACTGACAAACGTGTTATTAAACAGAGAACCGTATCCACGGCCCTCGGAGTGATGAAAAACTCGGACCGTTGCCATAGCGAATAACAATTTAAAACTACATATGAAATCTTTTTTAACGGGGGAAAGTTTTCAAAATGTTGCATCGAACAGAAAGCTGAAAAACTGAGAATAAAGACAGAAGTTCAGGTTGTTTAGGTTATTCCAGATTTTATTTAAAGTACATTTACACCGCGGTCAGTGAGAATCCCGATGTCTAACTGAATGATGTACGTTAATTACCGGGTTTAGTCCAGGTTTAGTCCAGGTTTAGTCCAGGTTTAGTCCAGGTTAAGTCTCATATTAGTCCGGATTTAGTCCAGGTTTAGTCCAGGTTTAGTCCAGGTTCAGTCAATCCAGGTTCGGTCTAGGTTTAGTCCAGGTTTAGTCCAGGTTTAGTCCAGGTTTAGTCCAGGTTTAGTCCAGGTTTAGTCCAGGTTGTTATTGAGGTTGCAGTGATCGAGATACCGGAATTTGAAGTAAAAAGTACCGCTCAATGGCTCTATGATGAATTGGGCCAATTCAGCAGGATCCCTGGGGGCCAAAAAAATTGGCTAGAGGGCCGGATTTGACCCCTGGGCCATAGTTTGGACACCCCTGACTAAAAGTAACGTAGAACATAAGCGTTATAATTGTAAACCAATGCTAAACTGTTAATCGATAATTACAACTGCTGAAAATACATTTACTGTATAAAGGAACAGTCCAATTTTTCATCTTTTCAAACATGAAGCACTTTTGAAATTGACAAAGAATGAATTATTAAGCCAGCACATAAGGGCAGTGCTGTTGCTGTGATGGACAGGGAGCAATATATTTGGGAAGGCCTTCGTCAGTTGAATGATACAACATATTATGTGAAATTAGATTCTTTTAGATCTTTCTTGACACAATTCCTATGGTTCACCAAATTATAGACACATTATATACAAAACAATATATCACAGACACCAACCCCAGACCCAGGAGATTGTATATGCTTCCAAAATACACAAAGAGCCAGAAAAATGGTCTTTGCCCTTTCTCATTCCTCCTGGTCGTCCTATAGAGCGTTTTCACGAACCCGGAAAAACAGTGTGATTACCCGTATGTGCGGCCATCTTGGATGCATTACACGCTCAAAATTACATGTGTTTATATAGCAACCATGCAGAAAAACTAAAAATTTCAGGAGAAACCTTCCACATCGGAATCCAAAAGTTCTGACACAGTTGACCAGCTGTATAGGGATAAGTTGGATGCCAAAGAAAAGAAACGTTATATAAAAAACTCGAATTAATTGGGCAAGAAGATCCATATGAGATGGATTCAAGTTTGTTCAATGACAGTGGCAATTTGTCGATTCTGATGCTATAAGCGCTCCCGACATTATGAACTACCTGGTCTTCTCCCAAAGCCTTTATACAGCACAATACCTTAAGAGCTCTAATAGTCTGGAGGCCTTCAGAGCTCTGAAGGTCTGGAGGCAACAACCTGTTTGTTTGTGGCTAGTACGAGAGCGTAAAGTGCGGAAAACGGAAACAAACATTGTGATGGCAAAGGTCGGCATACTTATATCTAGTAGACCCACATGTGTAATGTGTTTAAGTACTAGATATTGCTTTTTATTATTCCGATTTTTGCGAAGAAACGGCTACCTGTTAAGATACGGCTAAGATACGGCTAAGATACGGCTAAGATACGGCTAAGATACGGCTAAGATACGGCTACCGACTGCAAAATGAGCTGAGCATATGCAAATGTTTTTGTGATTTCTCCCATCCAAGTTCTGTTTGAGACTGGCGATCCACAATCTCCTTTCCTTTGATAATTGCTGTCTGTTCACCCTGGTTTAGTCCTGGTTTAGTCCTGGTTTAGACCTGGTTTAGTCCTGGTTTAGTCCTGGTTTAGACCTGGTTTAGTCCTGGTTTAGTCCTGGTTTAGACCTGGTTTTATTCCTGGTTTGTCACTACTTTAGGTAAACGATAGAACTGCAGGTGTTTTTCTCTGTGCGGTCTATTGTGACAGCCTAGACCCCGACAATAGTTGACTATTTTGCTTTTTTTTTTACTTTGTGGCATAAGTGCACTGTTCGGAGTGTTTCAAATATCTCCAAGATGGCGGGCTTCCAGATTATGACGTCACTTGAAAATGCTCTGTTGTCTCTGACTGTGAAAGTGAAACATATCAAACGGCAGATTTTTACCTTACTCCCTTGTCCATCAGGCATTCTTCATATATTAAAGATACATACTGCTTCATTTCCCTCATAAAAGGCACTAAGGTCCCACCAAATCCTTTGTTTTTCACCACTGATGGACTCACTGTACACAAATATAGACATCCAGGCAGGCCTTAAGACTGTTTCAGACATCTTCCTCAAATATCCTGATCCCAAAAGACCAGACTCTGAACTACTCCATCTATTAGAAATCAATTTGACTAGAAATAACTTTGAATTTGATGGACATTTGAATTTGAATTTGATTTGAACAAGCTTATGCTAACATTTTCATGGCAGACTGGGAAGAAACAGTCTTACAGAAATTCCCTTTAAAAACACTATTGTATGTGAGATATTTGGATGATATTTTTGGAATTTGGACCCACTCAGAGGAGGAATTTAATAGTTTTTTTCAAATCCTAAACACCCATTACCCTCAAACATACAGTTTCACATGATTGTATTGATTTTTTAGATACCACGGTTTGTAAAGGACCTCTTTTCCAAACCCAACAGACACTGGACGTCAAAATTTTCTTTAAACCCACAGACACACATGACCTACTTTACAAAACCAGTTTCCACTCCAGGCACATATTTAAAGGGCTAGTCAAATCACAATTAACACGTTTTAAACGCATTTGTACACAACAATCTGATTTTATACAGGTGGTTAAAACTTTGTTCCAGGCCTTGAATAAAAGAGGTTATCCAAAATCATTTTTAAAGGAATGTTTACTCACATTTGATACCCCTAGAATTAGAGAACAAGATAAGGATTTAATTCCTATAATCACTACATATTTTACAGTTTCCAGAAGCATGCATTGTACTTTAAAACAGAACTACAAAACAGTGATCTTTGAACGAGGCCTTTTGCCACATCATCGTGTCATTTCTGCTTACAAGAGGGTCTCAATTTGAAGGACTATTTGGTCAGGGCTAAACTACAATCTCCACAACCTGTCCATAGACCTAATTTATTAAATGGCATTTTGGTATGTTCACAACAGAAGGTCAAAAGTAATTTTTAAGATCCCAAAATTCTTCACTCCAAATATGTACAACTGTGTATATTTGATCTTCTGGTCTGAATGGGGACTAAATTAGCTATTCAAATGTGGTGTCTTATCCTTACCTAAACTTAACTAGACTCAGATCGCCTCACCTAAATTTAACCAGACACAGGGTCTTTGTCTAAACTTAACCTGACCCTAACCCTAACTTTAACCAGACTCAGACCCTGTTCCTTAACCAGATTCGACCCCTAAAAATTCACATGGGATTAGTTTGCAACCCATACAAATTTTATTTTCTATATAACATGATTAGATACAGTTAAATGACATGATTTGATATTCTAAATTACATGATATTCTTAATGGACCTTTTATAAAATTAAAATGATACAATTTAAATAACATGATAGGATACAATAACATGATTAGGATACAGTTTAATGACATGATTTTAAATGCAGATTTGTGTCCCACCACGGAAGCTGAGGGGGCATGTCGGCATTACAGATTCTCAGGAAATGTGTTTTTTGTGTTTTTTTTTTCAAAATGTGTGATTTTCGTTTTTTTGCATAATGTGCTAGTTGAGATCATGAAGAAGCCTCTCCATGTTTCAGATAACAGAATTAGTGACGTTAAAAACATACATTTTTAATTTAAAAAATGCTTGTTAGGCAAGGAGGGCTGAAGAGACCAAACTTTGAGAGGCTGTTTCTGGAATTTCTGGGATCTGCTATGGCTGCTTTAAAATAGAGATAACTTTTTAAAATATTGTCAGATTTTCACATGTAAGACATCATTGGAAAGCTTAGAACCTGCACTTTCAGAATCTGTGAATAACTCAAAACGCCTCCGCGACGACTTGGTATTGGTTTTCCTGCGGTGGGACACATTTTATAAATTTAATTTGGTTAAAAAAAGTCCCTTAAAAATGGCCTTTCTGAAAATACAGATTTTAGAGAATTAATTAAGTTAAAACAAGTTAAAATAAGCCCTTAAAGGTCCCATGGCATGAAATTTTCACTTTCTGAGGTTTTTGAACGTTAATGTGAGCTCCCCTACCCTGTTTAGGCCCCCCAAATGGCTAAAAGTTGCGAAATGTCTAAACTGAGCATTTGCGATCCTTTTCTGCGTTTGAAAAAAACACAGCTCAAACGGGCGAGTTTGAACAAGGCACCTTATTGATGTCAGATCGAAAAAAGAAATGCAAATGCAGTTCCACCATTGTCTGGATCTCCACCTCCTGTCTCTGGAAATCACACCCAGAGAGTTTGGACTGCGGAGAAGCTACGCAATGCGAAATGCGTTTTTTTATTTGCCTGGAGGCACGTGCGAGTGTTTCTAGGCTCAGAAGTCCTTTACCCGACCTTCTGGACCTCTGAAACAGCAGTGGTTTAATTTTATTTTCGCTCCTCTAAGCCAATCAGTGTCCTTCTCATTTGCATTCAAGCAAGAAGGCCCAGAATGAGTTGTTCAGAGAGTGAATTTGTGACCATGTCTGTGTAAATGCTTGCTGTGGGTATGCGGCCGTACTATCTGCCCAGAGAAATTGCACACATTATTGTGTTCTGTGTGTATATTCCTCCATCGGCGGATGGTGCGGCAGCATGCGAACAGCTCCACAGCGTCGTTAATGATATGATGATACGTCACCCGCGCGCCTCATTTCTGATCACTGGGGATTTTAATCATACATCTCTCTCCACTACTCTCCCCACATTCACCCAATACGTCACTTTCCCCACGAGAGACAATAAGACTCTGGACTTGTTTTACGCCAATATCAAAGACGCTTACACCTCCGCCCCCCTCCCCCCGCTCGGCCGCTCGGATCACTGTCTGGTCTACCTGCTCCCGCAATACACACCCAGGGTGCGGAAAGAACCTGTGCGGAAGCGGTCTGTGAAGCTTTGGACTCAGGAGGCCTGTGAGAGTCTGAGAGACTGTTTCCAGAACACTGACTGGGACATTTTCACTGACTCTCATGGAGACGACATCAACGGCCTGACCCATTGCATCACAGACTATATCAACTTCTGCGTGGAGAACACTGTGCCAACCAGGAGGGTACGGTGTTTCCCCAACAACCACCCCTGGGTCACCCCTGAGCTTAAAGCCCTCCTGAACCAGAAGAAAAGGGCTTTCAGCTCAGGGGACAGAGAGGAGCAGAAAAGGGTCCAGAGAGAGCTTCAGTGGAGGATCCGACGGGCCAAGAGGGACTATGGGAGGAGGATGGAGGAGCAGCTGGCCCAAAACAATGCACGGGGCGTGTGGAGAGGACTGAGGAGCATGTCTGGTTTTGGACAGAGTGGCAGAGGGACAGCTGATGGTGATCAGCGCTGGGCGGACGAATTAAACTGTTACTTCAACAGGTTTAATGCGCCCCCCACCCCCTCTGCCCCTCTGCCGACTCCCCCCTCCTCCTCTTCACACCTCCCCGGGCCAGTAGGCATACCCCCCTTCCCCTCACACGGACTCAACCCAGCACCAGCCCCCCTCCACCCCCCACCACCACCACCCCCCGCAGTCCACCCCAGCCCCCCCCCCTCTCCCCCCTCTCCATCACACCGGACGAGGTGAGGAGGGAGCTCAGACGACTCAGGCAGAGGAAAGCCGCAGGACCCGATGGTATCTGCCCCAGGCTGCTGAGAACCTGTGCAGACCAGCTCTGTGAGGTTCTCTGCTACATGTTCAATCTGAGCCTCAGCCTGGAGAGGGTCCCCGTCCTGTGGAAGACCTCCTGCGTGGTCCCGGTTCCCAAAACAACAAACGCCAGGGAACCGGCCCACTACAGACCAGTCGCCTTGACCTCCCACCTCATGAAGACCATGGAGAGGGTGATCCTCAGCCAGCTCCGCTCTGTGGTGAGCCCCACCCTGGACCCGCTGCAGTTTGCCTACAAGCCAAACGTAGGAGTAGAGGACGCCGTCATCTACTTTCTGCAGCGGGCGCTCACCCACCTTGAGACCGCCGGGAGTGCTGTGAGAGTCATGTTCTTTGACTTCTCCAGCGCCTTCAACACCATCAGGCCGGCGCTGCTGCGGGGGAAGCTGGAGGACGCGGGAGTGGATGGACATCTCGCTGCCTGGACCATCGACTACCTCACTGACCGTCCACAGTACGTGCGGCTGCGCAGCTGTGAGTCAGAGGTGGTAGTATGCAGCACGGGGGCCCCCAGGGTACTGTCCTCTCACCCTTCCTCTTCACCATATACACCTCGGACTTCACATACAACACGGACAGCTGCCATCTCCAGAAGTTCTCCGACGACTCGGCCATTGTGGGCTGTGTGTCAGAGGGGAACGAGCTGGAGTACCGCTCGGTCATCAGTGACTTTGTAGACTGGTGTGGGCGCAACCACCTGTGCCTTAACACTAGTAAGACAAAGGAGCTGGTGATCGACTTCAGGAGGAGACCACTACCTCACTCACCGGTGAACATCCAGGGGCAGGACATAGAGACTGTGGACAGTTTCAAGTACCTGGGTGTTCACCTCAACAATAAACTGGACTGGTCCCACAACACTGACGCCCTGTACAAGAAGGGCCAAAGTCGCCTCCACCTCCTGAGGAGACTGAGTTCCTTTGGAGTGAGCAGGCCTCTGCTCAAGACTTTTTATGACTCTGTGGTGGCCTCTGCTCTCCTCTATGCTGTCGTCTGCTGGGCCCCGAGCAGCACAGAACGGGACAGAAAAAGACTGAATAAGCTGGTTAAGAGGGCCAGCTCTGTCCTGGGCTGTCCTCTGGACCGTGTAGAGGAGGTGGCTGAGAGGAGGGTACTGGCCAAATTCATGTCCATTAAGGACGACACCTCTCACCCTCTGCACCGGACTATTGAGGAGCTGAGCAGCTCCTTTAGCAGCCGACTGAGGCACCCCCAGTGCAAGAAGGAGCGCTACCGCAGATCCTTCATCCCCACCGCCATCAGACTGTATAATTCTAACATATAGGCCAGACGTGCAATATCCTCCTTTTCATGTTGATGCTTGTTGTTACTATTATCATTATTACTATTTTCCATTATTATTATTATTATTACATATTACTATTTGCACTATTTATTACTTACTTTATCCCCTCCCTGCCTGCATGCACTTTTTTCCCTCCTGTCCAATTGTCCTGGAGCTACTGTGGCGAGTAAATTTCTCCTGTGTGAGATCAATAAAGTCTTATCTTATCTTATCTTATCTTAAATGGGTCTTTCTCATGCACTGTTGATTTTGAGGATTCATTTACAGTATTAGGGAACCATTAAGGCACTATATAAAAGCATCAAGAAGTACCATGTCATGGGACCTTTAAAATAAATACAGTTTAAAAAAAATACAAATTAAAATGCAGCAGACAAGTCCCAGCACAGGCTCCGCCCCGGTGCCTGCATGCTCAGGCTTGTCTCTCCCGGTCTCCTCTGCTCATTTTCTCTGGCCGTTTCCCAATTCACCGACGGCGCGCTTGTGAGTGTGCCGTCGGGCTGTCGTCGAGACGGCGCATACTCGCTCTGTCCTTAGTGCACTACGTTTCTCACATGGCCGCCTGCGAAATTGAACAGGTCCCGCCTCAGCTCAATGAGCTGGGTGGTCTGCTCCTTGTTCCCTAAAGACAAAAATATTATACTATTGCGACTAGTAATACTTGGAATTGGGACATGGCCAATGTTCCCCCTAATTTTTAATGTGTCTGAGCAAACACACACTAACTCCACATCCGAAATGAACCCCCCCCCGCGCGGCTCGCACTTTGCAGATATAAAAAAAATGCCCCCGCGGCTGAATAAAAAGCTCTTTCATCCCTGGTTTACAGGGCGCTGCACAAGTTTTCTTGTGCGCTTAGAATGTGCGAACAGTGCGCAGCTTAGAGTAAACGCTGGACATGGCGATACTGTAGAATATCCAGTATTACAACAGCAAAGGAAATATAGAAGTGTAAGGGGAAAAGCATGTGAACGGTAATACAGGTGCCGTGATCTATGCCGTTACGGCTACCGTCACACATGTTTAGCGTAGTTTATGAAGAGTTTCATGTAGCATAGTTGTAGGTGAGGTGAACCAGTACGTATATTTTATAGTGACGTCGCAACTCTCACTTGTGGATGTCGCTGGCGAGTCGGTCTTTGTAGTCCCGCGCTGTGCATGCTGGGGCTTTTAAGTGTGCGGAGCGTGCATGTTTGCACACTTGGTCCACGCCCCGATTTCCATGGAAACGACGGCGCCGTTCAGAGCTCGTCTTGACGGTGCAGGGGGAAAAAAACGAATGGAACGGCCCTTGTCGCGCCGGATATGACGCATATCCCGTTCCAAGGACGCTAACAAGCGTGCCGTCGGTGAATTGGGAAACGGCCTCTGTGACTGTTGAACAGACAACAACTCTCCAGCAGACTCACACAAACCACATTTATTGTGCCCAAAACCTGAAGAAGGCTAGATTGCTAGCCAAAACGTCATTTTGGGCACACATTTTTGTTTAGTTTTAAGTTTTATTCCCCACTTTTTTTTTTTTTTTTTAAATTTTAATTTAATTCAAATTTAATTCAAATTTAAATCAAAACTGATTATGTCCGGGTGGAAAACTGACCACCACGGATGTCTACACCAGCGGTCTCGTGGGCAGAGGCAGTGGGCTAAACAGTGGGGAGCAGCATCTCCCCAGTCGTTTGAGAGCCCGTGCACCGTCGACTGCTTTCCACAGACAGGCTCACAACACTGATTCTGACCCACCAGAGTTCCTACGTCCTGTGGATTCTCATTTTCACGGGCCGCCGCGCCGGTCCTACACCTCTGTGGTCCGCGGCTTGGGCTACGGAGGTGTAGAGGGGTGCAGTGCTGCTCCTCCACTACCACAATACCCTCCAAGGAGACGCCATTTTGTTTCTCCTTACCCAAGCCGTTCTCCTTATCCACGCCGTGATCCTCATCCTCTCTGTTTATAAGTGTCACAGCGTGGATGAGGATCACGGCGACAACAGTGATATGGGGCCCCACCTTGGGTTCCATTTACCCATAACTATCAACCTGCGGGCAGAGAGTTAGGTCTCTTAATTTGTAAGCTACACTCTCTTCTCAAAACTTTACATCATTTGCAAAGAGTTTCTGACGATAAGGAACCTGCCACAATTTCACGTACTGTCCACAACTTGCAGACCATGATCAGGCCACCCCAGACAATACACTTTTCTTCATTTCTCGAACCGGTTCCCCTCAGTTGGACTTCTGACCCCTACCCTCCCCCGCTGTCCCCCCTGGACTCTGTCATCTGGACTCTCCCTGGACACTGCATCGCCCTTGTTTTCCCCCAGACCCCCTTTCTTTGCCTCGGTTAATCCCTTTGGACCTCTTCACTCCCCCTACTTTTGTTCTCGGCGCTCCCTTGTATTTCCCCCCAGGTACCTGTTTGCCCCGGCCCACCCCCTTCAACTCCCATAGCCCTTGTACCCAGTAGTGTTTGTTCCCGTGCCCACATCCCCCTACGTGTCTTCTGAGTACTTTTGTGAATGTTATGTTTAATAATAAAAGATTAAAAAAAAAAAAAATCAGGCCACCGCTTCCTACTTCCCGTATCATAGACAATGCGAAAAACTGGGGGTACACTACTCTTCTGATTTTACAGGAACACTATCAGATGCACATAGATAACATACTGGAGGAACTTTCACATGACCAAACTGCTGATTTGTCTCAAGCCTTTATAGGGGCTACCAGATGGGCACAGAAAAATGTCCCACATATCACACAGGAGGTTACTGATCAGGCGGAAGCTCTAGTTAAATCATGCACCAACTCAGACGGTAGAGAAGCACGTGTAGACAACAACGTTTCACAAGCACCAGCACAAGTTGACAATGGGGTTACACAAGCGCAAATCCACGGTGTAAACAATGTCACACAATCACAAATACACGTGGACAACAACAATGTGACACAAGCACAAATCCACGGTGTAAACAATGTCACACAATCACAAATACACGTGGACAACAACAATGTGACACAAGCGCAAATACACGGTGTAAACAATGTCATACAAGCACAAATACACGTGGACAACAATAATGTAACACAAGCACAAATACACGGTGTAAACAATGTCATACAAGCACAAATACACGTGGACAACAACGATGTCATACAATCACAAATACACGGTGTAAACAATGTCATACAAGCACAAATACACATGGACAACAACAATGTGACACAATCACAAATACACAGTGTAAACAATGTCATACAAGCACAAATACACGGTGTAAACAATGTCATACAAGCACAAATACATGTGAACAACAACGATGTCATACAATCACAAATACACGTGAACAACAATAATGTGACACAAGCCCAGATACACGGTGTAAACAATGTCATACAAGCACAAATACACGGTGTAAACAATGTGACACAAGCCCAGATACACGGTGTAAACAATGTCATACAAGCACAAATACACGGTGTAAACAATGTCATACAAGCACAAATATACGGTGTAAACAATGTCATACAATCACAAATACACGGTGTAAACAATGTCATACAAGCACAAATATATGGTGTAAACAATGTCATACAAGCACAAATACACGTTGTAAACAATGTGACACAAGCACAAATACACGTGGACAACAACAATGTGACACAAGCACAAATACACGGTGTAAACAATGTGACACAAGCACAAATACACGGTGTAAACAATGTGACACAAGCACAAATACACGTGGACAACAACAATGTGACACAAGCACAAATACACGGTGTAAACAATGTGACACAAGCACAAATACACGGTGTAAACAATGTCATACAAGCACAAATATACGCTGTAAACAATGTCATACAAGCACAAATACACGTTGTAAACAATGTGACACAAGCACAAATACACGTGGACAACAACAATGTGACACAAGCACAAATACACGGTGTAAACAATGTCATACAAGCACAAATACACGTGGACAACAACAATGTGACACAAGCACAAATACACGGTGTAAACAATGTGACACAAGCACAAATACACGTGGACAACAACAATGTGACACAAGCACAAATACACATGGACAACAACAATGTCATACAAGCACAAATACACGGTGTAAACAATGTCATACAATCACAAATACACGGTGTAAACAATGTCATACAATCACAAATACACGGTGTAAACAATGTCATACAAGCACAAATATACGGTGTAAACAATGTCATACAATCACAAATACACAGTGTAAACAATGTCATACAAGCACAAATATACGGTGTAAACAATGTCATACAAGCACAAATACACGTTGTAAACAATGTCATACAAGCACAAATACACATGGATAACAATAATGTGACACAAGCACAAATACACGGTGTTAACAATGAGTTTCCCACTACAAATGAGCCTCAAATCACAACACTAGAGTCCCCAATGCCTCCAGTGAACCCCCCTGTTGTCCCTCAAAGTTCTACAGTTTCTGTGTTCACTATCACTAACCAACAGGACCAAAAGAAATTTTCTGCTCTTATTAAACATTAAACGCCCATTAGGCTGACTCCTATCAGACCCCCGGTGGAACAGAGACCTCCATGTAAGACTAATTTCCGCAGCCCAGTTGTTGTGCAGTCAGAGTCTCGTCCTCCTACTCCTCTTTCTCCCACTCCTTTACAAATGCTGGAGGATGAGATCTTGAATGCTGGAGATGCTTCTCCTATTTTAGTGCCAGTCCAGTCTCATACTTTGGAGGTAACTCAGCCTCTTCAAACTACTTCTCCTTCCACCTCAGAAAAAAACAGAGGACAAAGATTTCTCCAATTGGGAGTCCCTGCCGGGCAGTGATTGGGGCCCAGTGTCAGACTCTGACCTGATTGACACTATTTGTTCACTGGATAGGGGAAAATACAAAGTGAAGAGACATATTAAAACAAACAGGAAAATGGTGGACTGGACTGTGACTATTGACAAGATATTTCTCATTTTTGGAGATTGTAACCTTTCATGTATTTCATCACACAACATTGATGATTTACAGATAGACAGTTTACAGTTTATCGCCATGTGACAAAATAAGTTCCGATGCTAAACCAACAGTACTGAGTAGGATAAGTCATACCCGATAGATAAAAATTTGCGTCGCCTCCGGTAAATTCGCTTTATCCGTTGTGAAATCCCCGACACGCCGGCTCTTTGTGCACGAGATATGTGCAGTATAGCGCATATCGCTCATTGGAAGTTGTCAATGTCCAATGAGTTTAAAATCTTGTCGATTTTAAACTCATTGGAAGTTGTCGATGACTACATCGAGAAATGCCGTGCTACGATAGGTCGGCATACAGAGACGAACGCTCTGCAGATAGCAGAATTCTACAGGACTGATGAGCTGAAGGACTTTTTAACCTGGGGGTGTCCCTGGTTGTTGTTGGGCGCTGTGTGGCAGTGGGCAGACTGTGTGCGGGTGGGGCTGACAGTAGAGAGCAGGCGCTCTTCCTCCTCCATGGACACTCGCTGGTGTAAATGGCCAAGAGGTCATCGATCAGCCGCTCCGTCTCCACCGCTCCGTGCGTGTGGCAACGGCAATGGAGGCCCATCTTCTTGCGGATGAAGAGCCTTCAGGCCGTGGCGTCATCGTGGGGGACGGTCTTCCCCTGTGCCACCAACTGCTGCTTCTTTGCTGCAAGTAGCCGGGCTCTGTCATCGGCATTCCACTCCAAGATGGCGGAGGACAGCAGCTGCAGGAAGGGCTGGTACAGCCGGTGGGTCTCGGAGGTGACACCTGCTGCAATGCGCCGCATCAAGTGCCAAATGTCCAACCAGATCATCAGCTTGTCCCACTCTGAGAACATAGCAGTTGCCTTGTCATCTCCATGCCGCGAGCAACAGTCCCGGTCGACGTACAGCAACAGTGGCGGCTCTACCCCAGCATCCTGGTACAGCCTCACCAACCCGGTGTTCTGTCGAATTGTCCTACTTCGTCGAAACGTAGCATAAAATGACAGACATGTCTGTGATCTGTGCTGCCCCATCAGAAAATCCTACCATGTGCTTCCAGTGTCATTTTTTTTGTCATCGCTGTTTTAATGTTTGTTTCTTTTCCTTTTTTCCCCCTTTTTCTGTAAAAAAGAATTTAAAAAATACCCCTTCAGAATACGCTTCCACATTAGTAAGTGCAGGTAGGAAGTTCTGATAGGTAAAATTACCCCATCAGAACATATACATAGCCTATATCAATTTGGAAGCATGTTTTAGTACACATTTACATAGGTAGTCACCAAGTTAAAAAAAACACACACACACAAAGGAAAGTAATCTGTGTAAATTATACATCCTGTCAGCTTTTCAAACCAATTAACAAAATAGAATGGCTTGAATATCTTCATCACCAAAACTCCGCAGCTACTCGAGTCCTGCTGTTTGTGATGCTGCAGAGTCTGCACCTGCCACGACTCTGCAAACCTCTCCATTCTCTTCAGAAAGTTCCTGGTTAAAACAGAATCAGAACCAGTTTACCATCCAGCCAGACATGTTCTTCTTGTAAATCATTACTTTAAAATCATAAATACTTCCAGTTGCGGAGAACTTTTCTTCTATAATAGTCCTCATTGCCAATGGGATCTATTAGGACCAGGGTCCTTGTGGGGATGTTGACAATCTTAAAAAATATAATTTAAATTCCTGTAAACAAAACAATACTTTCAAAAACTGTTTTGTCAAACAAAATTTAGGTTAAACACATACCACAAGAATCCAGTGTGCAGGGAAATTCAAAGGGCACAACCACATGTCCTCAACTGGAAATTTCATCTGTAGAATGTATAGCAAGTTCATTTACAGATTTACTGAACTTTAATTTACAATGTACTGATCATCCATCCAACTTTAGAATACATTAATTACCTTACTGAGTCTAAAGAAGATCCCTGAAAATAATGCTTTTGTAACAACTGCATCCATATGGTACACAGGTTTCTGTTAAAAGAAAATACATGAAAATACACACACACATAAAATATAGTTATAATAGGACCATGTATGATAACCTGGAATATGTAATTCTTACTCGCCTTGTGTTCCCCAATGAGGCATTCAAAGTACGCATCAATTACCTAAAATATGAGAAAAGGACCGTGACCACATCATAATACAGAAACACTGCCACAAGTAGCTATTAATTATAACAAAAATGGCTCTTACCTCATCCGACACCCATTCTGTGCCCTGCAGTGTCCTAAATGCCACATCATACAATTTGTATGGTTCAAACACTGCCTCCACACGCCCATCATCTTTTTTCATCCACAGCCTGTGTATTAAAGGAAAATTATGATTATGTTAGTTATGTCTACAGTGTTTACTGTAGAAATATCTCAAGGCCAACGGGCCAAAACTCAACTCAAGGCCAACGGGCCGAAAATGAATAGGTAATTAACTTTTAAGGGTGAAAGATTTTCGACATTCCATAAAAAAGAATGTGTTCTATTATAATGTAAGATTACACATTATATTTTATTGAGTCAATCATGTATCTCATTTATAACCTTCGTCCTAACATTCAGCCTTAAAGGTTAAACAAGGACCAACTGTTACATGCAAATCTCAGTCATGCAACAACAAACCTGGTATGATGGCCAAACTGGCAACAGATGACCAAACGGTCAAGAACAATATTTTTAAAAAGGCCACCTTCATCTTGTGTGCTGAGTTTCTGAAGGGGCTCAGAGTCTCAGGTGGGAACTTAACAGGGGTTGACTCAACTTTTTTGGCAAAACCTATTACTGATGGTCTTGTGGCTGTTAGTGGCTCATTCACCTGACTTTCTGGCACAGAATCTTTTCTCTCAGGCCTTCGGTACGGCTTGAGGCGGTCAATGTTGTATGTTGTGTTTAAGGTTTTGCCATCTGAATTTTGTAGTGTGACACGTTTGCCACAGATGTCCTCAATGATGTATGGCCCCGAAAAGTCTGGTTGAAGCCTTCCACCTTTCCTCCCACGCTTTCTCATATTAAGCAGAAGAACTTCATTCCCTGCCTTGTAATGGATGTCTTTATATTTTTTTTTAATTCTTTTGGCGTGTGCTGTCATCTGCTTCTCTTGCCCCTTTTGTACATTGGCTTCTACAGACTTCTTTTTCTCTTCTTGAGTCTGTTTTTTTAAGGCACTGAACTCTGTGTAAGACTCCTCAGGTAGTCTGATCGTTGAAAGCTGTAATTGTTTTTAACAATTAAAACATGAAAAATCTGATGCACTGCATGAGAATTTCCTTTACTTTGTAATGCTTGAAACAATTTTTGCAAATTTAACACACACACACACACCTCAGTGAAAGTATAGAAAACACTTACTGGCAGCTCAGCAGGAACCTCTGATAGAAAACGTGCTTCCCTTCCATACATCAGTTGAAACTGTGTGTTATTGTGGTGTGAACTTTGGATCGTAAGGAAAATAGTTTTGCATCCAAAAAAATGTCCCAATTGTTCTGCTGATCGTTAATTAATTTCCTCAAGGCTCTAAATGCAGGCACAGTAAAGCATACAAGAAATAAAATTGTTTTGAAAGCCATAGAGATGTGACATAAAATGATAGCGCATACCTTTTTATGTTATCATTTGTCTTTTCATCTAGACCAGGGGTCTTCAACGTTTTTCAGGCCAGGGACCCCCAAACAGATGGCGAACTGGGCCAGGGACCCCCTACTATATATACGGCATAGAATTGTATTTTATATTAACTTGAGCTTAGTGTCATGTATAAACATTGCTACTCTGTTATGGTACATCCAATACAAGGAAATAATACACAGGTTAATACTGTATTTTACACTATAAAATATAAAATTATATTATTTTAAAGTGAAATCAAAAGATTTCGCGACCCCCCTGCAGTACCTCCGCGACCCCCCTAGGGGTCGCGACCCCCCTGTTGAAGACCTCTGATCTAGACCATTGGTCTGTGGATGGTAGGCTGCTGTGACGTCCTCTGTATGTTAAGTATTTCACAGAGCTTTGTGTTCAGCTTCAAAAGACAAACAGAACTAATTAGTAAGTAACTCACTCATAGACATACGCTTGGTAGACTATTTGTTGACACCACTGAAGCAGGTGGTTAAGTCATTTTCCAAAGATCACCAATTCTGATTTGGCTTACTTCATTGACAAACTCTCGGCCTTGGTCGGAGAGGATTCTCACAGGGCAGCCATGGCGGTATACGATTTTGCACAGGTTCTCTGTTACCTCTGTAGCAGACTTGGTCTTCAATGGGTAAGCCTCTACCCATTTAGACAAATAATCCGTAGCAGTAAGTATATAGAGATACCCACTGGATGTAATAATAATAATAATAATAATAAATTTTATTTGTAATGCACTTTACATTTGACCTCAAATCTCAAAGTGCTACACTTGCAACAATAAAAGAACATTAAAAACATCATAAAACGTTGTAAAAGAACATAAAGAACAATTAAAAACATCATAAAAACAATTAAAAATATCATAAAATATTGAATGCTTTTCTAAAAAGATGAGTTTTGAGTCCTTTTTTAAAAACTTCCACTGTCTGTGGGGCCCTGAGGTGGTCAGGTAGGGCATTCCACAGACGGGGAGCGGCGGCTTCAAAGGCTCGGTCCCCCATGGTCTTGAGCCGTGTCCTGGGCGGGAGCAGACGGTGCTGTTGGCCTGACCGGGTCCTGGATGAGGTGTGCAGTGTGAGCAGGTCTGTGAGGTAGGTGGGGGCATCACCGTGGAGACAGTGGTGGGTGTGCAGGAGGATTTTGTATTCTATACGGAGGTGCACGGGGAGCCAGTGGAGGGTGTGGAGGATGGGGGTGATATCTTTGGGAGGGGACCAGTGAGGTCAATACCAACAAGCTCCTATACAGCAGACACCTGATATGGAAAGATAATAACCTCTGTATGTAATTACTGTACTATATACATTGCCACTTTATTACCTTAATGCACTGCAAGGGTTGTACAGCTGTAAGGGGCTTGCCAACTCTCTGACACTGGTCACATTCCTGGATCTTCAACACATACAATATAATTAGTGTTCACAGAATAAATATCACTGGGCCCACAGTCTTAATTACTGTGTGCTATCATGAAACACTTGAGATATGTTACTCATATTGCAATACACTTGTGTTTATGGTTCTTCAAATTAATTTAAGTAACAAACAGTAATACATACCCATTTGGCAATGTCTACTGACATACCATACCAATAAAACCTCGCACACAAGGCACTTCGTGTTTTCAGCATGCCAGTACCTCCCATTGGTGAAGAATGGAACTCTACAAAGAGTCTCCTTGTCTCTTCTTTGGTTTTGACAGTTCGCCTCGCGCCAAAAAAGAGCTCTCCATCTACATTAAAATAAATATGATGATAAGAATTATAATTACAAGAATTACACTTAAATTAATTACTAATGCATTACAGTACATATCAGATTTATTAGGATTTTAAGGAAACTACTGACCTCTCAGTGTGAACTTGGAAGCAAACCTCAGGTTTTGCCTTTTAGACTTGTCATAGTCTTTGGGGTATGACCCCGCAGAGAGGAGAGCATGGACTTCTTTATACTTTTCTTACATACCTACAAAAGACAATTGTACGTCAATTCTGTTCTGGTACGGTCAGAAAAAAAAACTGGTGTGTTTGGAGTGCTGCAAGCTGTAAGTCATTTTTGTTGGTGCTCTTCGGTGTAGGGATTCCAGATTTGATCTGATTAATAAATCACATGACAATACAAGATTTTTCCCCCTCTTCATCTTGTATTGTCATGGAATCTATCAATCATGTTTTCTGCTTGTAGAAATAAAAGAGGATGGCAGAGGCACTCTGAGTTACAGTGTGTTTCAGTATACTTGGATGCAACATGTATAATATATATGATTTTTAACAAATTAATCCTAACAACTTAATTTTTATGCATCAATCTTGAGTGCCTCAGATCTGCAAGCCATGTTGACAACATTAACAAACATATAACCGCATGCTCAGACCATATCTATATCTTATTCAAAATAAGCCAATAAGAAGTAGTTGGGTCGGTCACAGACTCAAACAAGATTCACACAAAGGCTAGAAATCGACATTGGGTTAGATTAAGTAGAAAACATTAAATACTTACTGGTTGTCTTTCAGCACAGCTGATCGGTAGGACAAAAGTTCGAGAAACTCTCAAGAAATGACGTAATGTGTTCTGCACATGCGCAGTATCGCTTGGCATCAAATCTCGACAGGTAGACAGGAATTAAAGGACACCGGCAGCCATGGGCTGAAGGCCGGCGCATGACATGAGGACTTGCCCGTGCTTGTTCCCGATGTTGGTAGCCCATGCTGCGATTCCACGGGCGCACCAGCAAGTTTTCGGGTCACCTGCTGACGATAACAAACGGTAACACCTGAGTAATAACGCCAGAGCAATGCGTCAGTGATGCCTGAAATGTGTGGCGATTTGTGTACCTTCTTGGTGGAATCCAACTTCAGGATCTTCCCGAAGATGGAGGTGATCCGCTCCTTAACGTACTGAGGCGAGTGAGGATGTCATGGCCATAGACGGTCAGCAGCCACCCTGGAAGTGGGAGGGGGCGCATGACCGGTGGCGGCTGAACCTTGGCCACCACACCCGCCTTCTTGAAGGGCCTCATGACGCTGAGGTACCTTATGGACTTCTGCATCCACACTTCTGTGTTTCCTCACCCATCAACCCTCTCAGAGTTCTGTCTGCGGTCCTGCTCACTGATCTTCTTCTGCAGTCTCTGGATCTCTCCTTTGAGCTCCGTGATGATGCTTGTGTACTGAGCGATGTGGTACATCTCATTCAGGAGGTTCTTCTTCACCTGGAGCAAAGACAGAGACCCACAGAGAAGAAGAGGTTTTAGCTCTAATGTTGTTTCCCCAAACTAAATGAAACCAAAGTGTGAGAAACTGTCTTCACCAAGAGGCTCAGAGCTGCTGTTTGAGTCCTACTTAAACTCCTCAAGAACCTGCCACTCCCCCACTCGTCCTACAGTCCTACATTAGGAACTTGCTTCGATACCTGGAGCGGAGAGACACTCCGAAGCACCGGGGCCATTTGACCCTGGTACTGGCCAAACTGGAGGCTGTGATGACTCCACCAGAGTGGGGTTCCCAGGGTCTCCACCCTCGGAGATGACGTGGGCCTGCGCCTCCTTCTCCACCTCCTCTGGCTTCTTTGCCCGTGCCACATTGGAGGTGTCACCACGGGTACGGGCAGCAGCTGCAGCCTCAATCAGCTGCTTGGCTGCAGCTGAGGGCCCCAAAATCAGCTCCTGCTGCTGCTGCTTCTTCCTCCTTGGAAGACTCCTAAAATTTGTGTTCTCCATTCTAAAAAGACGTAAAATGACACGCAAATGCAACATCAAGATGTGCTAAACGAGTATGCATGCATAGTAGTAATAGTACTAGTTGTAGTAGTAGTAGTAGTAGTAGTAGTAGTAATATTACTTATAATTGTAGTAGTAGTAGTTGTAATAGTAGTCTATTACTATTATTAATACTAGAATTATGAATATGAATTCATAATTCTAGTATTAATAATAGTAATAGTAGTAGTAATATTACTTATAATTGTAGTAGTAGTAGTAGTAGTAGCAGCTGTAGTAGCAATATTACTTAGCAGCAGTAGCAGTAGTGATGCAATAGTGATCCCATTTATTATTTAGGAAGGACTGGGGTAAATGAATGGGGTGGGCTACTTTTCGCATTAGTGGGTTTTCTGTAAGCTAAGATATTGTCTGCATTAATAAATACAATGACTGAACTTAACAGAACTGCTTTATTTACTATTTATTATGTTTCTTTCATGAACTTCAACAATTAGAATTTAAAAAAAAAAAATACTGACACAAACTGGATATTTTTTGTCAAAATAAAATCCAAATCAGCAATAAAGCTGACTACTTTAATAATAATAATAATAATAATTAATTGCATTTATATAGCGCCTTTCATGACACCCAAAGCGCTTTACAGTTCATTGTTCATTCACTCCACACTTGGTGGTGGTAAGCTACTTTCTGTAGCCACAGCTGCCCTGGGGCAGACTGACGGAAAGCGAGGCTGCCAATCTGCGCCATCAGCCCATCTGACCACCTCCAACACTCACACACACTCCACTTTCATCCTAGGCAATGTGGGTGAAGTGTCTTGCCTAAGGACACAACAACAGTTTTTTGCAACTGGCGCCCCACTGTGGCACCTGGAATTCTTTTAGAGCCTTCTCTTTTGGCTCACTCTATACAATTTTTTACACAAAATTTGAGTCCCTACCAAGAGTGTCCTGACAGGGCTTCTGTAGAGGCCTCGATACACTGGAGGCACAGTGCTTTACCAGGTACTCTGCAGGTCAGAGCGTCTTTTCCACAGCGTCCACCTCTTCAGCTGTCCATTTCCTCTTTTGTCCTTTCGAGGGTGAAAAAAAATAAGATACAATTATCAATACATAAATATAAATTTACAAATAAAAAATGGTAATACATTTTGCAAATAGAACGAAAAAAGATGGTTGGTTGGTGGCCCAGTGTTTTAATAAAGACATTTACACAGCCTATGCTTGGCAGTTAAAGCTTCAAATGTTCCCCACAGGATAAAAGTAACACCATCAAAAATCTATGAGGAACAGATAATAAATCTATAAAGTATCCCACTCTCAGGTTCCAGATATCATTTTTAATAATAATAATAAAAAACAGTTTGCAGCACACAAGCCAGAGTGAGAGCGATAAAGGAGTACAAAAGAGAAGAGTTGCCTCGAAGTTTGCCGTCTGACTTCAAGTTTAAACATTTAAGTTTGCAGCTTGTTTGCCTTCCCTGTGTTGTAATGTGTGCATGATTCAAGTATGTAGTTTGCAATGCACGTAAATGTTAAGTTTGAGAGTTTTAGCAGTTTAATCCCTTAATCGATGCATACATTCATCACGTGTCCTTTTCCTTAACGCACCATTGTGCTCTCTATATTGTGTAGATGTGTAATGAGTTAGTGTGTTGTATTCATTCATCTTCTTCCGCTTTTTCCATTTTCTGGGTCGCGGGAGCAGCAGTCCAAGCAGTGTTCTGCTGCCCAGAACACAATGCACCAGCCCCCATGAATCCTCCCGCAGGTGGTCGGTCCACAGGAGGACGGCTTACGTCACAACGGGCCTTGTATCTTCTGCCATGGGGGCTACCAGTGTCCGCAGACACTGGGGGCGAGGTGGGGTTAAGTGTCTTCCCAAGGACACAACGGCAGCGCTCATCTGTGGGAGCTGGGATCACATGCGGTCCACCCGTCAAGAGCGGGATACGAACCGCCAACCCCTGGATCAGTAGGCAAATGCTCTACCCAGTGTGTTGTAATTTAGCCATTTTTGTGTACAGACAATGTTATTGTATAGTTAACAAAGGTAAAAAGTGTTTTTCATTTCATTTTAAATTTCAAAATGGTTTTGTGGCTCCCAGTGTTTTCTTTACTGTATGAAACGGATCCAAATGGCTCTTTGAGTGGTAAAGGTTGCCGACCCCTGATTTAGAGGTTTAGAGACAGTGGTGTTGCGTAGTTGCACAAGGCCCAGGTGCCAGTTTGGCGTTGGGCCCCACCCTCCAACAAACGCCATCTCGTCCCATCCCTGTGTGACAGACATAAAACCACTTCCTACAGGGCCTACCTCCACAGCCCAAGGCCCAAAAACAGAAAAGGGACAAACAATCACTGTTATAACCCAGTCTGTACTGGGCATTTCAGCAGGTCTCAAATCGAAGATCTAAAATGTAGCGGAGTAGAGAGTACAGATCTGCCCTCAAATGTAGTGAAGTAAAGTACAGCTACCTAAATTTGTACTTCAGTACTGTACTTTTACTTTTGTACTTTGTTACCTTCCACCGAAGTACCAAAATCATTGTTTCGTAGAGATTAGACGAGCATTGTTCTTGTAACTTTCAGCCTAAATATCTGCCAAAAAGCTGAGTCCACTCTGAACAATCGCCTGTAAATACCATCAGATAACAGAAGGTCCCGGGAGAGGAAGTTTAGACCTGGTTTAGACCCTGTCCGAGTCCAGACCTTAGTCCCGGTTTAGTCCTCGAGGTCACGGTCTCATTGTCAGAGCGTCGTGGCGCCTGTCACTCAAACGTCACCCGGACCTTTGAAGACGAACAAAGGCCCATTGACTTTAAATGTCAGCAGTGATAAGGCCAGAGACCGGGAGGGGACGGGGACAATGCAAACGCAGATTTGAAGTAGTCCTAAAGGTGCATTGTGTAACTTTTCTGGTGGAGGGCCCGTCAAATGCTTTTCTTCAGGGAGATGTTATTGATCTTTGTCTGGAATGTTTCACGGTAGGCAAGGCACAATCCGTACACAAAGTAATTTAAAGGAAAAACAACAAAACAAATCAAAACATAAATAATTATCATCAAATAAAAAAGACATTAAACGAGAGATAAGAGTGCAGAATAACTAAACCAGAACTAAACCAGGACTAGAGCAGGAGGCCGGGACTAAACCAGAACTAAACCAGGACTAGAGCAGGAGGCCGGGACTAAACCAGAACTAAACCAGGACTACAGCAGGAGGCTGGGACTAAAGCAGAACTAAACCAGGACTACAGCAGAAGGCCGGGACTAAAGCAGAACTAAACCAGGACTACAGCAGAAGGCTGGACTAAAGCAGAACTAAACCAGGACTACAGCAGGAGACCGGGACTAAAGCAGAACTAAACCAGGACTACAGCAGGAGGCCGGGACTAAAGCAGAACTAAACCAGGACTACAGCAGGAGACTGGGACTAAAGCAGAACTAAACCAGGACTACAGCAGAAGGCTGGACTAAAGCAGAACTAAACCAGGACTACAGCAGGAGGCCGGGACTAAAGCAGAACTAAACCGGGACTACAGCAGGAGGCCGGGACTAAAGCAGAACTAAACCGGGACTACAGCAGGAGGCCGGGACTAAAGCAGAACTAAACCAGGACTACAGCAGGAGGCCGGGACTAAAGCAGAACTAAACCGGGACTACAGCAGGAGGCTGGGACTAAAGCAGAACTAAACCAGGACTACAGCAGGAGGCCGGGACTAAAGCAGAACTAAACCGGGACTACAGCAGGAGGCTGGGACTAAAGCAGGCCTGGAATTGAATAAATGTAAAGTAGAGCTGCTTAATGTCACACTGTGGAACATTCCAGGCAGCGCAATGATGTATCCATAGAAACAAGCAGGTGACGGACGCTCCACCATGCAGAAAAGTTACACAATGCAGCTTTAAATAGCAAATTCCACCTGAGAATTCTGTATTTAAACTCTATTCTACAATTCGATTAAAATGTAAATGTATTCAGGATTTTTTTTTTTTTTTATGCTATGTCATCTCAAAATTGTCAAAGACTAATGTTGCTAATCGCCATGGCAACAGCAGTATCTCTAAATCTAAATCTATCCCTTAAAAAAAAAAAAAAACATCTCTGGACCAGCTCTTCCTGTGGGACCACATTAGAGCGATTAGTCCGGTTTAGATCCTGGTCTGATCCCGGTCTTTGGAGGCTTGGGTCTAGATCTGAGCCCAAATATGTTTAGGACCTTTTGTTTGTCGGTGAGGAGATAAAAGCCACAGACAGAAGCAACGCTGCGTTCAGGGTCCACTGGGAAATTCTGGTATTGATGAAAGATAATGCATTCTGCTTGTGGTTTAAAGGAGGCGTATAGAGCATAGCCTTTTTAAAATTGTATTATTTTTCATATTTTTATAAAACACAGAACCAACAGAACATATAAATAAATAAGAATAAAAAAATGCAATAAAAATTGGGACATTGCTTGGCATTCTGTTTTTTATTATTATTTTTATTTATATTTTTGTGTTAAGTATATATACTTATACATACTTAAATGCATAAATAAATATATTTAGGGGGGTAAATAAGTACATACAAAACTACATAAATAAATACATATATTTAGGGGGTAAATAAATAAAAATAAATAAATACATACATAAATACAAAAATACACAAATACTTAAATACATGCATAAATAAATACATACAAAAATACATAAATACATAATTCATAAAATAAATACATACATTTATTTATGTAAATACATATATTTATATATACAAAAATAAATACATACATAAATAAATATATATATATATATACTTATGGGATAAATAAATATATAAATACATAAATTCATCAGGGGGTAAATAAATAAAAACATATATTTATAAATAATTACATGGCTTTACCGTTAAATGTGGAGTGAAACACTTCCCCAGCTTTTTAAGCTGTACAAACTGCTTGTTTAGCATATGAGTCTCCTGAACAAAATAGATATCACCCTTAAGCTGATTTAAATGGGACATTACACATCCCAATTTTATAGCATTCCCCATCCCCTTCACATTCCAAGAAACAAGTCTAAGTGGGTTATTTATAGTCGC
This sequence comes from Paratrypauchen microcephalus, assembly GCA_036785185.1. Taxonomy (NCBI): domain Eukaryota; kingdom Metazoa; phylum Chordata; class Actinopteri; order Gobiiformes; family Gobiidae; genus Paratrypauchen; species Paratrypauchen microcephalus. The sequence continues at coordinate 2,663,779 of JAVJIX010000051.1, forward strand.
CATACAACAACAAACCCAGTGGCCAAATCCCTCCTGTAAATATGTGAAACTTAAGTGTCCACTGCACAAAAGTGTCACAAACACCTTGGATCCAAAAGTCCCAACCCCCCCCTCCCCAGTATTAAGGCACTGACAATAATGGATGGTCAGGTAAAACTAAACAATTCACACAGATACCAATAGTGCGGATATAAGAACAATAAATACACAGGTGAAATAAGGTGGAGTTGAATTCAAATTTAACATGACTCGGCACGCAAAAATCATCCAATTAATCAAACAAATTACAGGGCATACATTAAGCACTGCTAATTACAAACTGTAGCTCTCAGCTCACCTCTGGTTCATCTTGGTGGCAATGACGAGATGGGAAGGCCGCAGCTTCCTTCGCGGAGGGGAGACGTTTCCTCAATCCGTCTTCAAGTACAACGAAGAGCTTGGCCGGGCACCTCAGAGCGGGCTTATATCTTAAACTCGTAGAGCCTCTTCATGACATCTCGGTACTGGTTACGTTGCTCCATAACTGGGGTATAGTCCTCGAAGATGTGGATGTGAGAGTCTTTGTATTTCAGATTGCCTTGCAGTTGCTCCCAGGTTTGGAAGCAGTGAAAACATCACGACATGCCATGAATTACCCGAGAGCTTCCGTTTAGCGGGCTGCGGTGAGCCCTGTCCAACTCTGGGGGTGACGTTAAAATATCAGCACCAAGCACCTCAAAAAACAGCTGCAATTAGAAAACTGTTGGCCTAGGGCCTTCAAAGTTTTCAGGTAGCCCAACAATTCGGATGTTGTTGCGCCTTCGAGATCCAGTAGCTTAGCCTTCAACTTCGTGTTCTCCTCAGTAGCTTAGCCTCCAACTTCACGTTCTCCTCAGCTATCGTCTTTAGCTCAGCCCGTATATCAGTCATCTGGTCGCTGGTGGCGTTTCCAGATCGATCGACTATCAATGCGCTCTGCATGGTCAACAACAGTGGCTTGAACAGCGGTCAGCTTTGCCTCGTATTTCGTGTAGGTGTCCCTAATCTCGGTCAACAGTTCAGATTTAGTCTCCGCTAGCTTAACAGTAAGCACATGTGTAAACGCGTTAACGCTAGCCACATCTTCCCGTTCTTGTTCGTCCTTCCATTTCTTTCGTGGGCATGGTTTCACACAAAATGCGCTACACACTTTAAAACTTTGTCTGACAAAACAAAAGTGGCTTTAGCAGGTATATGACCAAGTAGAAGTTATAAAGTTCGGGGGATGCAAACACACGCCACGTCATTCAATCGGAACCATGGCTGGATATTACAGGCCACTTTTGACTCAAACGAACGTGTAGACTAACACCAGGGCTCTCAAGTCTTACGCATTGAGAGTGTGACACACGCAATTTGACGTGTTCACATGCAACACATGGTATTTCTCACGCTGAAATTTAGTTATGTAAGTCAAGCGCAGCGCTTCTGTGCCCAGAAAATCGGTTCAGGCACCACGCGGTTTCAGCGCCATTCGTCCCCCTCCTTCCCACCCCCCGCTCCTCGCAGAAAAAAAATAGTCACTCGCAACCCCTCCCCCCGGAAATTACGCAGTCACACGCACGACCCCGCTCGAAAGTTGAGAGCCCTGCTAACACATTGAACTTTTGTCATTTGAAAAGTGCTAAAGTTTGAGTACTTTGGTGACTGCAACCGTCTGCCCCGGCCATTCACGTTAAACGGATATCGCTAAAGTACAATGGGTGAGTAAATGACATTGTTTTATCACCGAAATAAGGTCCAGATTGTAAAAACGTTACTTTTCCTTTAAGGAGGGTTGACCTGCTGTTTTGAATAATCTTGCATCCCTGTAGAAATGGTCCAAAATGGCCGCCACAAGATGGACTCCAATCATCATTAAAGAAGAGGGCGGAGCTTATCTTCTCAAACTTCTGGTCCCAAAGTTGAAGGACGCATTGCTATTTTTTTCAGATAATGCTGTCTTTAAATCCACTTTTTTATTTAGGGTTTGTGCTCCTCTTGTCAAAGCAAAATTTCTGCGTTTTTGGTCAAAATTTTACTGATGAAATTTTGGAGGAATTTGAAGAAAATGAGGAAGAGACGGCCCTTACAACGCCACAGGAACTGCAGCGAGAATCTTTGGATCTCAAGGATTTTGAAGATTTTGTCCAACCAAAAAGTGTAAAATTTGTGACCCTAGATGGCGCTAGCGAAGACGATACAGATTTTGAATGGAATATTATTGAAGTGGACCAGCTGGAATCCCCAAAGTTACAAGTCCAAAAAGCGGTTTACAAGGTATTTAATACAGTTTAAAGTATTCGCTGTGATCACGATTGACTTGGTGATAAAGACGCATTCTGTAACATTTCTGACGTATGCTTGTCTTCATGGTGATGACTTACGATGTTCCACTGTATGACATGAAAAACATATCTACTGCTGCCAGGCCTGAAGTACGGGTTAGGTTTGTGGAGAGGCGAGTCTGCTTCAGGTACATTTTCAGCAATAAAACCCCAATAGTGGAATGAATGTGCAATTGTCACATTTAAAAGCATATGCCACCCCCAGGTCAAACTTGGGCATCTCCCCACAGTCCAGAGACTAAAATAAGTGGTGGAATTTTTTAGTTCTGGTTTAGTTTGGGTTAAGTCTTAGTTAAGTCCGAGTTTAGGTCCGGGTTTAGGTCTTTTTTTTAGGTCCGGGTTTAGGTCTGTTTTCAGGTCCAGGTTTAGTTTGGGTTAAGTCCTAGTTTAGCTCCAGGTTTAGGTCTGTTTTTAGATCCAGGTTTAGTTCTGGTTTAGTTTGGGTTAAGTCTTGGTTAAGTCCTAGTTTAGGTCTGTTTTAGGTCCAGGTTTAGTTCTGGTTTAGTTTGGGATAAGTCTTAGTTAAGTCCTAGAATAGGGCCGGATTTAGGTCTATTTTTAGGTCCAGGTTTAGTTCTGGTTTAGTTTGTGTTAAGTCTTAGTTAAGTCCTAGTTTAGGTCCGGGTTTAGGTTTGTTTTTAGATCCAGGTTTAGTTCTGGTTTAGTTTGGGTTAAGTCTGAGTTAAGTCCTAGTTTAGGTCAGGGTTTAGGTCTGTTTTGAGGTCCAGGTTTAGTTCTGGTTTAGTTTGGGTTAAGTCTTAGTTAAGTCCTAGTTTAGGTCTGTTTTAGGTCCAGGTTTAGTTCTGGTTTAGTTTGGGATAAGTCTTAGTTAAGTCCTAGATTAGGTCCGGGTTTAGGTCTATTTTTAGGTCCAGATTTAGTTCTGGTTTAGTTTGGGTTAAGTCTTAGTTAAGTCCTAGTTTAGGTCTGTTTTCAGGTCCAGGTTTAGTTTGGGTTAAGTCTGAGTTAAGTCCTAGTTTAGGTCTGTTTTGAGGTCCAGGTTTAGTTCTGGTTTAGTTTGGGATAAGTCTTAGTTAAGTCCTAGATTAGGTCCGGGTTTAGGTCTATTTTTAGGTCCAGATTTAGTTCTGGTTTAGTTTGGGTTAAGTCTTAGTTAAGTCTTAGTTTAGGTCTGTTTTTAGGTCCAGATTTAGTTCTGGTTTAGTTTGGGATAAGCCTAAATTAAGTCCTAGTTTAGCTACAGGTTTAGGTCTGTTTTTAGATCCAGGTTTAGTTCTGGTTTAGTTTGGGTTAGGTCTTAATTAACGCCAACTAAGAAGTCAGTAAAGTGAAAATGTTAAAACTTTTTGATATATTCAAATAGTAAATCCTTAAAAATGTGTTTATTTTGTTTTTAGGTGATGTTAAAGTCTGAGCAGAGCGAGCCTGTTCCAGCCGACAGTGTGGAGGTGAACTGTGGAGAGGAGGAGGTCACGGTCGATGTCAAACAAAACTTTTTAGGTAAATAAATGTCTCAAATTCATGAAAATAAGAATTACATTTATTTATTTAAAGGTGCACTGTGTTAACCCTTCTGCTTGTCTCCATGGAGATGTTATTTCTTTACTTTACTGTACTTGGAATGTTCCACAGTATGACATTGAACGAATCTGTCTAGCATTTTTTGTTGTGTTTTAATTGATTAAAAATAACTTGGAAAAATCACTTTTATTGTAAGTGGGCTCACCTCTCCACAGATCTGACCCGTAACTTGGCTTGGTGGCATCATTACCTGTTTGTTTCTATGGAGATTGAGAAGTTTAACGTCATATTGTAGAACGTGGAGAGCAATAACCTCTCCCTGGAGACAAGCAGGCGACCAACCCTCCACCAAAAATGTTCCATAATGCACCTTTAGCTCAGAAAATACTTAATTTATAAACAAAATAAACATTTTCTTTCATACGTGTTATTTTAACTGCAGAAAATTAATTATGAAGTCAAATTTCTTCTACAGGAAATGGTCAGCAGATCCATCCTCCTGACCTCACACTGGGACACTGCCCTCTAGTGGCTGTGACAGACAGTATTTTACACTTTAAATCCTCGTTACAAAGCTGTGGGAGCACGATGGCGGTATATTTCCTCAGATTTTGTCATTATTTATAGGTTTTAAGTGTAAAATTCATATTATTTTGTCCCTTAGCTGTCTGAAGAGGCCCTGGTGTACAGGTTCTCACTGTTGTACAAACCTTCTCCCTTTGGAAATACGCTCATTCTGAAGACCAGTCCTGCTGAGGTCCTGATTGAGTGCCACTATCCCAGGTACAACCAACGATATTTATGGTTAAAGTCAATATCGAGCACGAGAAGTGGACGTTAAATCTTGGTTCTTATTCCTGCTATACCTGATTTTCATTGTCTTTAAAAATGTGAAAAACAGAACTAGTTTTCAGTGGTCCAAAGTTCCTCAATTAGCAACAAATAGCATCTGTTTAGCATCACAAAAATACATTAAAGATGCGTTATGTAACTTGTTCAGTTGAGGTTCTGCCACCTTTTTGTTGTTGTTTTGCATGTAATGATCCGCAGTATGGCATAAAATCTGTTTATGGCAAAAGGAGAAATTCAATTTGTCAACTGGACAAAGTTTATTTGGTCGAAGGCGTTTCGCAGCTCATCCAAGCTTCTTCGATGATGAGCTGCGAAACGTCTTCGACCAAATAAACTTTGTCCAGTTGACAAATTGAATTTCTCCTTTTGCCATGGATTCTACCTGGACAACTGAAGGATTCTTCACACAAAACCTGTTTATGTTGCATTTAGCCAATCACAGCTGTTTTTGTTCAAAAATAAATGTCTGCACGGAGATAGATGCATTTCATGGCATACTGTGGAAGAAAGAGATCCATCCAGCAGGTCTTTGAATATCCATCCATCCATTTTCTTCCTCTTATCCGGGGCTGGGTCGTGGGGGCAACAATCCAGACTTCCTTCACCCCGGACACTTCCTTCAGCTCCTCCTCCAGGGGACCCCAAGGTGTTTCCAGGCCAGCCGGGAGACATAGTCCCTCCAGCCGGGGTCTCCGACCTTTGAAGATCCCTTTTTTTTATTTTAATGCAACCATAATTGTAAAAAACAAAAACTGTAGTGCAGAAATGTTTCTTCTTTGGCACAATTTTTGTCTTTGGACTCAGCACGGAGTCGCAACGTTTACTGGATGTCTCTGTCTCTGTCTCCAACACTGTGGAACATTCCCATCAGAACAATGACATTGTGATGGAGGGAAAGCAAGTTTTAGTTTAGTTTAGTTTAGTTTAGTTTATTAAGGACAGTGTGCAGTTTCATTAAAAAGATGTCTGCACCAGATTTAGCTCAAAGCTAATTTCCATCTGCAGTCCTCACATCATAAAATACAAAAGTGGTGAACTCTCCACCAGAAAAGTTCCATAGTAGTACTGTAATTACAGGATTTGTAATGAATCGCATTTTAAGGATAAATAGATAGATATGCAACCCACTTTGCAATCGTTTCCCAAATTCTGCAAGCGTGGTTTATCGATCACCGGTAACAATATGGAAGTTACCCGGACGCATTCAGCGTTCAAATGATCCGTCAGGCTGGAGCAGCTTCGGTGATCGGAAAATTATTTTTTAGAAAAGCTACAAATTACGGCGTTCTTGTTGATCGTCCCGTCTTCGTTCTTTTTATAAATAAAGTCGCCGTTCACTGGCAGCGATTCACTCGCCTCGCCCCCTGAGTCGAGTCCATGTCAGTTTCCTCCAGGCTTTGTTTGTTTGATTAGCGATGCAGGTGGAAGTGACGCCACTGCCAGGTCGCCTACAGGTCCTTCAATGGACGCTCATTGAATTGCCTCATAATTAATTGCGTTAATTTTTATACCGCGTTAATTTGCAGTGTAATTAATCTTATTAATGCGTTAAACTGACAGCCCTATTCCATAGTGCACCTTTTAAACCGCTGTTAGACAAACTTTATTGATCCACAAGGGAAATTATTTGGGTACAGTCATTCATCATAATATAATGTATAACAGAGTGTAACAAAAAATAGATGGAATAGCAAAAAAAGATGGCACGAGACCGATGTCAAATGAGACATAATTAAAAAATAAGTGTATTATGTACAAGTCAAAGTAAAATGTATTTATTTGTTTATTTGAAGAGGACGGTGCACATTAATGAACACTTTGTACATTTTCATGACATTGTGTAAATATGCCGGATTTAACTAGAAGCTTCTTTCCATCCGTAGTCCAACATTTAAAGACAACATGACAAACAATAACAAAAAGTAGAGAAGTAGTAGAAAAATAAGTAATAAAATAACATATCAAATAAAAATGATCTATATTATTGATCTAAATTTCCTCTTTCCTCCAGGAGGCAGATTGTGAACAGTGAAGACCTCAGCCCCACCTGGTTTCCTGTGACGGCTCATCAGCTCTCAGACCAGCAGCTCCAGTTCTCTCTGAGACTCATGACCGGTAAAAACACTCAGAACCTCCCTGAGCTGCAGAGGCTGCACTAGCACTGACTCATGACTGGTGCAGGTGCTGGGGTTTAGGTAGAGACCGTTCAGATCATTTTAGGTTTGAACCTGGCAACCCAAATGAGAGTCATGTGAGGGTCCTTCTGCTTTCTGATTGGATGATTTAAACATGCAGGAAGTAACTTTGTGGACAATCCCATGGAAATAGAAAGTTAAAATCACACTTCGGAACATTCTGAGATACATTTTACGGCATACAGTGGAATATTATAGCCATAGGAACAACATTCCCATGGAAACAAGCAGGCAAAGTCAGGTCTGTGGAGATGCAAGCACGCTCACAGTGAAGACTCTAAATTGGTGCACTGTGGAACTTTTTGGTAGAGGCTTTGCCATCTGTTTGTATCTTTCATTTCAAAGAATTGTGGGAGTTTGTGTTCAAAAACATTGAAAAACAAACACTGACTGTGAGCTACTACTGCCTTTTTTAGATTTAGTTTGGCTTTAGTCCTGGTTTAGTTTGAGTTTAGTCTTAGTTAAGTCCTAGTTTAGGTCTGTTTTTAGGTCCAGGTAGGGATGCAAATTAACTCATTAATTGATAGTTGATTGACCTTATCGATCGATTAACGATTAACTGATAAGCGGCGTTTTTCACCTGAATTTGAGTGTTTCAATAGGGTCTTTAAGAATATAAGCTATAGTAACATAACACTGAGTCATAAATATATCATAGTATTATTATATTGTATATTCCTCAATTAATTATTCCTTCGTAAAAAGCAGACAAATGTATTGATGCTGAATAACAAAATACAGTAATCCCTCGCTTTTTTATAGTGTAACTTTTTTTATAGTGTAACATTGTGTTCTGCGTCCTGATTGGCTAAGAGACTGGACCAGGACTAAACCAGGTCTAGACCAGGACTAAACCAGGTCTAGACCAGGACTAAACCAGGTCTAAACCAGAACTAAACCAGGTCTAGACCAGGTCTAAACCTGGACTGGGCCTGGACAAAACCAGGACTGGACCAGGTCTAGACCAGGATTAAACTACCATGTGCCGCTGCTGGTTTGTGGCTCGGGCTGAGACTACGCATTCCGGGCGCCGCGGTTAGATCTCGTGCTCAGCAGCCTGTTGGCAGTGCCATTGGCACCTGCGGCCGTCTGTGAGTCGAGCTTGGCGCAGCGCGGTTGCCTTGTTTAGTGACCACGCGGGTGCGCATGTCCGCGATTAGCGATTAATTACAATTAATGCATTTTGTTCGACCAATGTCTTAATCGACAATTAATCGTGAGTCGATTAATTGTTGACATGCCTAGGTCCAGGTTAAGTTCTGGTTTAGGTTTGGGTTTACAACCAGGTTTAGTCTGGGTTTAGTCCTGGTTTTGTCCTGGTTTAGGTCTGATTTATTTTGGGTTAAGTTCTGGTTTAGTTCTGGTTAAGTCTGGGTCAAGTTTTAGTTAAGTGGTAGTTTAGGTCCCGGTTTAGTCCTTGTGTAGTTTTGGTTAAGTCTTGGTTTAGTTCTGGTTTAGTCCTGGTTTAGTTTTGGTTAAGTCTTGGTTTAGTCCTGGCTTAGTCCTCAATTAGGTCCCGGTTTAGTCCTGGTTTAGTTTTGGTTAAGTCTTAGTTTAGTTCTGGTTTAGTCCTTGTTTAGGTCCTGGTTTAGTCCTGGTTTAGTTTGGGTTAAGTCTTGGTTAAGTTTGGGTTTATGTCCAGGTTTAGTCTTGATTTTGTCCTGGCTTAAGTCTGACTTATTTTGGGGTAAATCCTGGTTTAGTTCTGGTTTAGTCCTAGTTTACTTTGGGTCAAGTCTTAGTTAAGTCCTAGTTTTTGTTTTTACTTTTATCCTTTGTTATTGAAAACAAACCCAGGCTTATCTAAACTCTGAACGTCATTTTAAATTACGAGTTTTCCTAATCAGGACCATTAAAACTCCTGCCCCTCGTTTAAAGTACATTATCCAAAATATAATGTTCCATCTATTTACCTTTTATGTGATTGTCTGGTCCAGTTGTAAGCCACAGGCAGCGCTTTAATCCAATCTGTCTCTTCTCAAATTCACTTTTCCATTTTTCTGTTTTTATTTCAGAGGACTGGAGCTCGCAGAGGCCCTCTAGTGTCTTCTCCATGAACGACGTCGTGTTTATCGAAGGGTCCGTGTTAAAGGGACGACATTTTCCTTTAAGGGTGTTTGTGGAGCAGTGTGAGGCTACGGCCAACACAAGTCCACTGTCCCAGACCAGATACGAGTTTGTCAACAACTATGGGTGAGAACATGGTGCAGTGTAGACCAGGGTTTAGTCCTGGTTTAGTTCTGGTTTAGTCTTGGTTTAGTCTTGGTTTAGTCCTGGTTTAGTTTGGGTTAAGCCTTGGTTTAGTCCTGGTTTAGTCTTGGTTTAGCCTCTGGTTTAGTCCTGGCTTAGGTCTGGATTTAGGTCCCTGTTTAGTCGTGGTTTAGTCCTGGCTTATGTCCGGGTTTAGGTCCAGGTTTAGTTTGTGTTTAGTTTGGGTTATGTCTTGGTTTAGTTCTGGTTTAGTTCTGGTCAAGTCCTGGTTAAGTCCTGGTTTAGTTCTGGTTTAGTCCTGGTTTAGTTTGGGTTAAGCCTTGGTTTAAGTCCTGGTTTAGGTCCCGGTTTAGTTCTGGTTTAGTTTAGGTTAAGTCTTCGTTTAGTTTTGGTTTAATCCTGTTTTTGTCCTGGTTTATGTCTAGTTTATTTTGGATTAAGTTCTAGTTTAGTTCTGGTTAAGTCTGGGTTAAGTTTTAGTTAAGTGGGAGTTTAGGTCTGGGGTTTAGGTCCATTGTTAGTCCTGGCTTAGGTCCGGGTTTAGGTCCAGTTTAGGCCTGGTTTAGTTTGGGTTTAGTTCTGGTTTAGGTTCTGGTTTATGTCCAGGTTTAGTCTGGGTTTAGTCTTGATTTTGTCCTGGTTTAGGTCTTGTTTATTTTGCGGAAAATCCTGGTTTTGGGTTAAGTCTTAAGTCCTAGTTTAGGACTGGGTTTAGTTCTGGTTTAGTTTGGCTTTAGTCCTGGTTTAGTTGAGGTTAAGTCTTGGTTTAGTTCTGGTTTAGTCCTGGTTTATTCTTGGCTGGAGTCTTGGTTGAGTCCAATTTTAATACAGTTTTGTTTTGGGACTTCAGTAATTGTTGAGTCTTAGTCTAGCTCTTGTTCAAGCCTTGGTTTAGTCCTGGTTTAGTCTCGGTTTAGTCTTGGTTTAGTTTAGGACCAGGTTTGATCAGGTTTGGTCCTGGCTTGGTCCTGGTTTAGTCCTGGCTTAGTTCTAGTTTAAACCCGTCCCTCTCTCCTGATGTTTGCAGATGTTTTATGGACTCTAAACTCACAGGAGCGAAGTCTTTCTTTCTGCAGAGAATCCAAGAGGACAAACTGCACTTTATACTCCAAACATTCAGGTTTAGACAACAGCTCGGAAACTCTGTAAGTACTACTACTACGACTACTGCTACTACTACTATGACTGCTACTGCTAATGCTACTACTACTACTACAACAACTACGACTACTGCTACTACTACTACGACTGCTACTGCTAATGCTACTACTACTACTACAACAAGAACTACGACTACTACTACTACGACTGCTAATGCTACTACTACAACAACAACTACGACTACGACTACTGCTACTACTACTACTACGACTGCTACTGCTAATGCTACTACTGCTACTACTATGATTACTACTACTGCTGCTACTACTACGATTACTACTACTGCTACTACTACTACTACGACTGCTACTGCTAATGGTACTACTGCTACTACTATGATTACTACTACTGCTGCTACTACTACGATTACTTCTACTGCTACTACTACAATTACTACTACTACTACTACTACAACTACAACAACTGCTACTACTACTACTACTACAACTACAACAACTGCTACTACTACTACAACACCTGCTACTACTACTACTACTACTACAGCAACAACTACTACTACTACTACTGCTACTACAACAACTACTGCTACTGTTTACTACTGCTACTACAACTACTACTACTGCTACGACTACTACTACTGCTACTGCTAATGCTACTACTAATACTAATACTACTACTGCTGCTTTTTAAACCAATCTGAAATATTTGTTTTCTAGTCAATACTAAATCACACTGAATACACAGAATTTGTTAAAAATAAATTCACTTTTGTCTGTGTGCACTGTCATGTACTTTTCTGATAAAATACAATAGAATGGCAAAATATTTAAATGAATTTGGAATAAAAAACAAAATGCTAAAAACTAAACATTACATTTTTAATTTCAGGTGTACATTACCTGTAAACTCAAAGCCACGTCTGTGTCTGTGCCCATTGACTCTGAGCACAAAGCCTGCTCCTTCTTAAACGAGGCAAACAGGTATCTCGCTCTAGATTCTATACTTTTTCTTTGCTTTTTTAACTTTTCCTTTTCCTTCACTAAAAGTCCAGGTAATTCCAGTGTAAACCTTCTATACTTTCTTAACAGATGGGTGGCTTCAGACGGAGATAATAAAGTTTGTTTGTGTTGTGAAAGCAGCTGTGGACGAAAAAGGAAAGGAAGAAGCCACAGAACGGAGAGCGGTAATAAACGTATAGAAATATTATACTTATTCAGTCGTCAAAGGGCAGAAAATGACAGAGAAACTTCAGAATTTCGTTAAAATTACAGCTTTTCCAGTCCTGATATCAGTAATGTACACTTGAGTTCAGGAGCTAGTCTAAGGATAATTTATGTACAAATCAACAAATAAATCACATTTTTGTAAAGAAAACAATATTTTTCACAATCTAAATTATGTAAACATTAAAGAACTAACACTATTCCCAAATACTATTTTATTTTTACTACTACTACTATAGTACTTTTACTCACATGCCTGAATGAAGCAGATAAAAGTACTACAAATACTACTATTATACTTGTATACTACTACTACTATAGTACAATTACTCACACGACTGAATGAAGCAGATAAAAGTACTACAAATACTACTATTATACTTTTATACTACTACTACTATAGTACTATTACTCACATGATTTAAAGGGATATGCCACCCCCAGGTCAAATTTGGGCATCTCCCCACAGTCCAGAGACTAAAATAAGATTTCGGCCAAAAGGAATTAATTTGCTCGATGCTTTTCCCAATTACTTTCTGTGTAGTGCGCATTCATATCGAGTGCAAATAAAAATGTACAAATACTACTGTTATACTTGTACATTACTACTACTATAGTACTATTATACTGCTACAGTACTATTACTCACATGACTGAATGAAGTAGATGAAAGTACTACAAATACTACTACTATAGTACTATTACTCACACAGAATGAAGCAGATAAAAATACTACAAATACTACTGTTATACTTGTATATTACTACTACTATAATACTATTACTCATGACTTAATGAAGCAGATAAAAGTACTACAAATACTACTACTATTATACTTTTATACTACTACTACAGTATTTATACTACTACTACAGTATTATTACTCACACGACTGAATGAAGCAGATGAAAGTACTACAAATACTACTACCATTCTTTTATACTACTAATACTATAGTTCTATTACTCAGAACTGAACGAAGCAGATAAAAGTACTACAAATACTATTATACTTGTATATTACTACTACTATAGTACTATTACTCAGACGACTGAAGCACATAAAAGTACTACAAATACTACAACTATTATACTTGTATACTACTACTACTACTATAGTACTATTACTCACACGACTCAATGAAGCAGATAAAAGTACTACGAATACTACTACTATTGTACTTGTGCGCTAAAGAGTGCCGGCCTCTGTAATGAATGAGGGGTTGGGGACTACATTTTCCTGACTACGAGCTGAGCATTTGTTTACCTGTTGCTATGGTGATGTCATGGCGACAGGCACAGAGCAGCGATACAGAGCAGTGATGTGGCTGTTACCGGAACTACTTGTGCTTTATTCAGTTTTAAAGCACGGAAATGTATTTACAACTTTAAACATGTGGCATTTTGTTACACAAGTTAGACCTACATATATATATTTTTTTTTTTTAACTTTTTTTTTTTTTTAAATCAAATTATTAAAATCTTCTAATATTTTGTGTATTTTTTTCCCTCTTTTTGGTACAGCTTTACAATGGGAAGAAACTGCAGTTCTGGGGCCTATCATTTTTAAAACGATCGAGGACGACTTCTTGGACTTGAAACCTGACATTGACGCTCGTAAGAACATTTTCAGCTTTTAAAATTACAAAATTGAATCTCTAATTTATGGATTTGTATTTATTTTAGCCCCTTCTGTGTCTTTGGCCGTGCTTTGTGGAGTTGGAGTGGTTTTATCCATTATTCTCCTCTTGTTGTTAGTGGCTATTACTGTCTCCAAAATGCACAAATCTCACCTGTACCATGTACATGTTTGAAAATACTAAATTAAAAGTATATTTTTGAAGTATTTCTTGTATTTTCTTGGTCAGATCTGATTGTTATTGAACTCTGTGAATAATATTGAGTAAAAGGTTAAAAAGGGTTAAGTTGTATTGACCAACAACATTGACTTTTCACACCACTGTGAAATTTGTAAGTACACAAGGTGAATATTCTGCTCAAAGCACTGCTACTACTACTTCTGCTACTACTGCTTCTACTACTACTACTGCTGCTACTATTACTACTACTACTTCTACTACTGCTACAACTTCTGCTACTTCTACTGCTACTATTACTACTTCTACTACTACTACTACTACTGCTACTACTACTTAGGGTGACCATCGGCATGAAACAGGAAAGGAGGACACTTGTGTCCAAAAAGGAGGACAAAGGCCCTAAAGTGAAGACACCTTGTTTTTTTTTCCCTCGGAGAAGGGGAACGGTCAAGAAAAACAACTTATGAATAATGTATGAAGCCAACATATATTTATTAACATGGAACACCCATCAAAAAGAAAAATGTGGCAAATTAAGATAAGATAAGATAAGATATGCCTTTATTAGTCCCACAGTGGGGAAATTCCAGTGTTGCAACGCACAGATCAAGAACAGCACGAAAAAGTAACATGCAACAGAACAATATAATAAATAAATAAATAATGGCCTAGGATAATTTAAAACTAGACCTAAAAATAGACTCTGGAGTATAGTTGAATATTTGTAAGTGCAGATACGTTGAATGACATGTTAACAGTGTTCGTTGTACAGTCTGACAGCAGCAGGAAGGAAAGACCTGCGAAACCTCTCCTTCACACAGCGAGGGTGAATCAGTCTGTCACTGATGCTGCTCTCCAGAGCAGACAGAGCGTCCTGCAGGGGGTGAGACTCATGGTCCAGCATAGAGGTGACCTTAGCCAGGACCCTCTTGTCCCCCACCTTCTGCACTGAGTCCAGAGGACAGCCCAGGACAGAGCTGGACTTCTTGATGACCTTGTCCAGCCTCTTCTTCTCCCTCTTTGTGATGCTGCTGCTCCAGCAGACCACACCGTACAGGATGGCTGATGCCACCACAGAGTCATAGAAGGTCTTCAGGAGTGGCCCTCTCACTCCAAAGGACCGTAGTCTCCTCAGGAGATAGAGCCGACTCTGGCCCTTCCTGTACAGTGCGTCTGTGTTATGAGTCCAGTCCAGTTTATTGTTCAGATGAACACCCAGGTACTTGTATGAGTCCACTCTCTCAATGTCCCTTCCCTGGATGTTCACTGAGGGGGCAGTAGAGTGGCGTCTGCGGAAGTCCACCACCATCTCCTTGGTCTTCCCTGCATTGATGATGAGGTGGTTCCGCTGACTCCAGTCCACAAAGTCCTGTATTAGTCCTCTGTACTCCCCATCGTCGTCATCCTTGATGAGACCAATGATGGCAGAGTCATCAGAGAACTTCTGCAGGACACAGCTGTCCGTGTTGTGTCTGAAGTCTGCAGTGTAGAGGGTGAAAAGAACAAAAAAAAAAAATCACTAATTCACTGAAAAAAACACTGTCTTTCCCATGCCATCATATGCCATGGCAAAGAAGAAAGAAATGCAGAACTAGTAGTTCTGCATTTCACTTTTAAAGGGATATGCCACCCCCAGGTCAAATTTGGGCATCTCCCCACAGTCCAGAGACTAAAATAAGTGGTGGAAAGCGTTTTCCTGCTCACCCAGCCATTGTCCGAGTCTGTCGCCACTGACCGCCGCGGTATCTGCAGCTCCTCCGCCTTAGACTGGAGGCTAACGTCGCCAGAGAAAGATTTCGGCCAAAAGGAATTAATTTGCTCGATGCTTTCCCCATTTCCCATTACTTTCTGTGTAGTGCGCATTCATATCGAGTGCAAATAAATGTGCAAATCAACACGGAGAGCTTGACTTGGTCATTTTGGGTGGGAACTATTTTTCAGTGCGGAAGAACATGGCCGAATCACGCACCACGTTGTGCAACAGGGGAACTCCCTTCCCGGTGCGTAACAGGGATTCCCCTGGCAGCGTGCTGTGTGATACGGCCATGTCCTTCCGCACTGAAAAATAGTTCCCACCCAAAATGACCAAGGCAAGCTCTCCGTGTTGATTTGCACATTTATTTGCACTCGATATGAATGCGCACTACACAGAAAGTAATTGGGAAAAGCATCGAGCAAATTAATTCCTTTTGGCCGAAATCTTTCTCTGGCGCCATTAGACTCCAGTCTAAGGCGGAGGAGCTGCAGATACCGCGGCGGTCAGTGCTGACAGACTCGGACAATGGCTGGGTGAGCAGGAAAACGCTTTCCACCACTTATTTTAGTCTCTGGACTGTGGAGAGATGCCCAAATTTGACCTGGGGGTGGCATATCCCTTTAAGAGGTAAGATCTCGCTACCTGGATTTGTGTAATTCGCACAAAATCCCCAAAATATTATTTGCAATTATGAAAGCCGTAAGAAAGAAGAAAGAAAGCTATGCCTTTATTAGTCCCACAGTGGGGAAATTTCAGTTCTGCATTTAACCCATCCTGTTATCAGGAGCAGTGGGCAGCACATTACTGCACCCGGGGACCATCTCCATGATCTTCTTGCTTCGGTTTGGTCAGGACCTAAGCTGGAGGTACCTATGGTGCATGTTTTGGGTTGGTGGGGGAAACCGGAGTGCCCGGAGGAAACCCACCCAGACACGGGGAGAACATGCAAACTCCACACAGAACACACACAGAAAGGTCCGGGCGACCCGGGGATCGAACCCGGAACCTTCTTGCTGTGAAGCATGAGTGCTACCCACTCAGCCACCGTGCCGCCATGTAATGTAAATATTGTAACGTATTTTAACTGTCTGCATTGAGAGGAAACGTAAGCGAAACCTGTTACGCATGGCACTAAAGAAAACAAAATTTTAAGTTGCACCTCAAAGAGTGGCTGATAGCGCAGATAGAGAGCGGACAATACGAGGGGCTGACGGGCTGGATCAGCTGTGCGTGGCGCGCATTGCGAATGTTTGCATACGACACAACATCGCAGAGTAGCAAGTGTAAATAATGGGTGGGGATTTATGACGATTTATGCAGCGGTGGCCGACGAGGGTCCGAAAGGAGGACAAAATGTAAAAAAGGAGGACACGTGACAGACGGCCGGACAGACAGCTCTAAAACCGGACTGTCCGGACGAAATCCGGACGAATGGTCACCCTACTACTACTGCTACTACTGCTACTTCTACTACTGCTACTACTACTGCTACTTCTACTACTGCTACTACTACTGCTACAACTTCTGCTACTTCTACTGCTACTATTACTACTTCTACTACTACTACTGCTACTACTGCTACTTCTACTACTACTACTACTGCTACTACTACTACTACTGCTACTACTGCTACTTCTACTACTACTACTACAACTGCTACTACTACTGCTACTTCTACTACTACTACTACTACTTCTACTACTACTGCTACAACTTCTGCTACTTCTACTGCTACTATTACTACTTCTACTACTACTACTGCTACTACTGCTACTACTGCTACTACTGCTACTTCTACTACTACTTCTACTACTGCTACAACTTCTGCTACTTCTACTGCTACTATTACTACTTCTACTGCTACTATTACTACTTCTACTACTACTTCTTCTACTACTACTACTACTGCTACTACTACTGCTACTACTGCTACTACTGCTACTTCTTCTACTGCTACTACTACTGCTACAACTTCTGCTACTTCTACTGCTACTATTACTACTTCTACTACTACTACTACTACTACTGCTACTACTGCTACTTCTACTACTACTACTACTGCTACTACTACTTCTACTACTGCTACTACTGCTACTACTGCTACTTCTACTACTGCTACTGCTACAACTTCTGCTACTTCTACTGCGACTACTGCTACTTCTACTACTGCTACTACTACTGCTACTACTACTACTACTTCTACTACTGCTACTGCTACCAATTCTACTACTACTTCTACAACTGCTACTATTACTATTGCTACTTCTACTACTACTTCTACTACTGCTACTACTGCTACTTCTACTACTGCTACTACTGCTACTTCTACTACTACTGCTTCTACTGCTACTGCTACTACAACTGCTGCTACTACTACTGCTACTGCTGCTACTACTACTACTGCTACTACCACTTCTACTACTACTAGTCCAACTTCTGCTACTTCTACTGTTACTGCTACTACCATTTACAGCTACTTTTATTTTCTATTTATGAGTAATACTACCCATGTCAATACGGATATGCATTGATACAGTACTGCTACTGCTACACCAGTTACTACTACTGTCACTACTACTACTGGTACTGGTATTACTACTACTGCTACTAATAATAATGTATCTAATTAATGTAACAAAATGAAGCACTTGTCTAATTGATTATTTATCTGAATGATCCTGGGGTTGGTAAATGGGACTGTATTACCACCTGATGACATCACAAGGTGTTTTGAGCTCTGGAAAGGTCCACGGCACGCTTCAAACACGTGCAAACGAAACAAAACACAAGTCTGGGTCTGTTTTTAATGAGGAAACGAGGAAATAACGCGGCGAAAAGCCAGTTTAAGTGAATAATCCCATATAGACTCAATGGGAAGTTCTGCTATAGTAAACTCCATGTAGCGTGCTAGCTTCATTAGCTTTTCACTAGCCTCCCGTGTGTTTCCTTATTGCACTGTTTGTATTTCCTGTTGCCATAAATTGTACAAACACTATTATGAGCCTCTCCTCTCCACAAACGACAACAATAAACCGAGGTCCGCCTTAACGAGCACTTTAATTAGAAATATCCGTCTTGTACAACAGAGAAGCCGCTACAAGAGAGGAGCTACTGCAAGGGATGCACAGAAAATACACGGAAAAATACAAGGGAAAATACAGGGGGAAAATAGACAGAAAATACAAGGGAAAATACAGGGAATAATACACGGAAAATACACGGTATATATACACGGAAACAAGAAGGGTTTAATAATTTTATTTTATTGATGGGGGTGTGATGCTAACTGTAGCAGACCAAACAGAAAAGCAAAGACAAAGGGATAAAAATAAGTTTAATCTTGTTTAAGCCATGGTTTAGTCCTGGTTTGATCCTGGTTTAGTCCTGGATTGATCCTGGTTAAGTCCTGGTTTAGTCCTGGTTTGATCCTGGTTTGATCCTGGTTTAGTCCTGGTTTAGCCCTGGTTTAGTCCTGGTTTAGTCCTGGTTTAGTCCTGGTTTGATTTGGGTTTAGTCCTGTTTAATCCTGGTCTGATCCTGGTTTAGTCCAGGTTTAGTCCTGGTTTAACTCTGGTCTGATAGTGGTTTAGTCCTGGTTTAGTCCTGGTTTAGTCCTGGTTTGATCCTGGTTTAGTCCTGGTTTAGTCCTGGTTTGATCCTGGTTTAGCCCTGGTTTAGTCCTGGTTTAGTCCTGGTTTGATCCTGGTTTAGTCCTGG
>JAVJIX010000051.1:2687500-2700000 GCA_036785185.1 Paratrypauchen microcephalus
TCCTCTGGCCCTCTCCTCCTCTGACCCTCTCCTCTGAGCTCTCCTCCTCTGACCCTCTGCTCCTCTGACCTTCTCCTCTGACCCTCTGCTCCTCTGACCCTCTGCTTCTCTGACCCTCTGTTCCTCTGACCCTCTCCTCCTCTGACCCTCTGCTCCTCTGACCCTCTCCTCTGACCCTCTGCTCCTCTGACCCTCTGCTTCTCTGACCCTCCCATCTGACTCTCCCCTCCTCTGACCCTCTCCTCCTCTGACCCTCTCCTCTGACCTCTCCTCCTCTGACCCTCTGCTCCTCTGACCCTCTCCTCTGACCCTCTGCTCCTCTGACCCTCTGCTTCTCTGACCCTCTGTTCCTCTGACCCTCTCCTCCTCCTCTGACCCTCTGCTCCTCTGACCCTCTGCTCCTCTGACCCTCTTCTTCTCTGCCCCTCCCCTCTGACTCTCTCCTCCTCTGACCCTCTCCTCCTCTGACCCTCTGCTCCTCTGACCCTCTGCTCCTCTGACCCTCTCCTCTGACCCTCTGCTCCTCTGACCCTCTCCTTCTCTGTCCCTCTGTTCCTCTGACCCTCTCTTATGACCCTCTCCTCCTCTGATCCTCTGCTCCTCTGACCCTCTGCTTCTCTGACCTTCTGTTCCTCTGACCCTCTCGTCTGACCCTCTCCTCCTTTGACCCTTTGGCCTCTGCTCCTCTGACCCTCTCATCCTCTGACCCTTTGCTCCTCTGACCCTCTGTTTCTCTGACCTTGTGTTCCTCTGACCCTCTCCTCTGACCCTCTCCTCCTCTGACCCTTTGCCCTCTGCTCCTCTGACCCTCTCCTCCTCTGACCCTCTGCTCCTCTGACCCTCTCCTCCTCTGACCCTCTGCTCCTCTAACCCTCTGTTCTTCTGACTCCCTCCTCATCTGACCCTCTCCTCTGACCCTCTGCTCCTCTGACCCTCTGTTCCTCTCCTCCTTTGACCCTCTGTTCTTCTGACTCCCTCCTCCTCTGACCCTCTCCTCCTCTAACCCTCTGCTCCTCTGACCCTCTGTTCCTCTGACTCTCTCCTCTGACCCTCTCCTCCTCTGACCCTCTCCTCCTCTGACCCTCTCATTTTCTGACCCTCTGCTCCTCCGACCCTCTCCTCCTCTGACCCTCTGCTCCTCTAACCCTTTGCTCCTCTGACCCTCTCCTCCTCTGACCCTCTCCTCCTCTGACCCTCTGCTCCTCTGACCCTCTCCTCCTCTGACCCTCTGCTCCTCTAACCCTCTGCTCCTTTGTTCCTCTGACCCTCTCCTCCTCCGACCCTCTCCTCCTCTGACCCTCTGCTCTGACCCTCTCCTCCTCTAACCCTCTGTTCCTCTGACCCTCTCCTTTTCTGACCCTCTGCTCCTCCGACCCTCTCCTCCTCTGACCCTCTGCTCCTCTAACCCTCTCCTCCTCTGACCCTCTGCTCCTCCGACCCTCTCCTCCTCTGACCCTCTGCTCCTCTAACCCTCTGTTCCTCTGACCCTCTGTTCCTCTGATCCTCTGACCCTCTGCTCCTCTGACCCTCTGCTCCTCTAACCCTCTGCTCCTCTGACCCTCTGCCCCTTTGTTCTTCTGACCCTCCCCTCTGACCCCCTGTTTCTCTGACCCTCTGTTCCTCTGACCCTCCCCTCTGACCCTCTCCTCCTCTGACCTTCTGTTCTTCTGACCCTCTCCTCCTCTGTCCCTCTCCTCTGACCCTTTCTTCTTCTGACCCTCTGTTCCTCTGACCCTCTCTTCTTCTGACCCTCCTCTCTGTTCCTCTGACCCTTCCCCTCTGACCCTCTGGTCTTCTGACCCTATGTTCCTCTGACCCTCTTCTCTGTCATCACTGTTTTATTTTTTCACTTCTAAATCCCGTTTTTAATTCCCAGGTGAGTTCTTTTCGTCTTTTATTCCCAGGTGAGTTCTTTTCCTCTTTTATTCCCAGGTGAGTTCTTTTCCTCTTTTATTCCCAGGTGAGTTCTTTTCCTCTTTAATCATAAATGCATCAACAGTTCCATTAGTTTTACTCCATTTTACCATTCCGATGATCCCGACTCGACAAACTTTTCATTTTGGATGTTTTTCTGCACCAAAATTCCTGTATGTAGAATTAAAAAATTGAAATTCCCTGGACACCGTAGCTCATTCACCACATTAAATTACAATAACACAGAGTAAAAAATATAAAAAATTGTCATAAACTTCTAAATAAGTAGCAATAAAACGTAACAAGAGACATAAATTCTATAAATGTATGTGCGGTAAGTAAACTAAAGTAAAGTAAAAGTATCTTTACTGTGGGTTTTTTTATTCCACAGATCAGACTCGTAATTGCGTGTGAAATTTATTATTATCCAGAAAAGTATTATTATTATCCGGTCTCATACAAAAGTCCCAACAGTCACATCTTTTGTTGTGTTCTGGCGCCACCTTGTGTTCCATAGAAACAGTTCAGGAAACAAGATTTGAATTTAATATTCTTAGACTAAGTAAGTAATAAGTAAACAAACAAACAAACAAACAAACAAAACAGACTTAACCAGGACTAGACCAGGACTAACTCAGGACTAGACCAGAACTAGACCAGGACTAGACCAGATCTAGACCAGGATTAGATCGGGACTAGACCAAGACTAGACCAGGACTAGACCAGGATTAGATCAGGACTAGACCGGGACTAGACCAGGTCTAGATCAGGACTGTACCAGGACCTGACCAGGACTAGGCCAGAGACTAGACCAGGACTAGACTAGAGACTAGACCAGAGACTAGATCAGGACTAGATCAGAGACTAGACCAGAGACTAGACCAGGGACTAGACCAGGGACTAGACAAAGGACTAGCTCAGGACTAGACCAAGACTAGACCAGGACTAGACCAGGACTAGACCAGGACTAGCTCAGGACTAGACCAAGACTAGACCAAGACTAGACCAGGACTAGACCAGGACTAGACCAGGACTAGACCAGGACTAGACCAAGACTAGACCAGGAACTAGACAAAGGACTAGCTCAGAACTAAACCAGAACTAGGCTAGGACTAAACCAGGACTAGACCAGGACTAGACCAGGACAATTGTTTCTTGCAGTTTACTCCATATATTTGTTTTTGTTCTTTCATTTTTATTCTGAGGAAAATTGCACATTTTTAGTCCAGATTTTCTTCTTCTTCTGCTCCTGTGACTCCTGTGGGTCTTTGGTTCATGTGTGAGATCTTTCATACGGTGAAACAGCGCCTCCTGCAGGTGAGCAGAGACAAAAGAGGAAGATGTGTGACATTTTTACCTTCAGTATAACACTGTGAGCTGCTGCGTCAGACTCTGCAGAGTGATGGGAAATATTCTTTTTGATTTATTTCATCATGGCTCAGGCTCTGTCGGACTCGTCTGTCTCCTGTGCTTTGAGGAGTTGAAGGATCCAGTGACTTTGGGCTGTGATCATCGCTTCTGTCGCTTCTGTCTGTGGAAGTTCTGGGCCCCGAACACGACCGGGGACTGTCCCAAATGCAGACGGACGGCCTCCAAAGACTTCTTTGTCAACTTTGCTCTGAAGGAGAAGAGAAAATCTACTCCGAGACAAAAGGAGAGATCAGAGGAGAGTTCACAGAAGAGGACGAAGAAGGACGAAGAAGGACGAAGAAGGACGAAGAAGGAGGTGAGGAGGACATGTTTGGTTGGACAAACTGAACTTGTCACAGAAACAGACGTCTGTAAAGGAGAAGCTGAGGTCTGAAAACCACAGACTTGAGGAAATGAAAGAGAATAAAAATTAAGAAATAGAGAAGAAAAAAAACAGTATGAGGACATGTCAGTTCAAATGGTTCCCTCAGATTGTTGAGGAGGAGCGGTGTCCGAGCGCACTCAGAAAAGAGCAGGAGGTAAAGATTCAGAAGATCCAACAGGAGCTGAGGAACACTGAGGCTAAACTGGACTCTCTGACTGACAGGATCAGGTCAGTGTCAGGAAGACCCCCTGCCCCTCAGCACCAGGACCTGGACTCCTGATCAATGAGGTCAGAGTCCTGAAGAACCTGGGCTTCAGAGTGTGGAGAAACATTGGGACAATGGTTAGCCTAGTGGTTCTTCTGGACCTAAACACTGCCCACAGTAATCTGTGTCTGTCTGAGGATCTGACCAGTGTGAGGCACACACAGACTCCAGACTCAAATGAGTCAGAGCACCAGGGTCCTGGGCTCAGAGTAACCTGGGAAATCCCAGGCTGCTTTCGTTCGTTCTGATCTGAAAGACAGCCTGGCGACTATGGCAAGCGAGCTCTCCTGATTCTGGGAGCCAATCAGAGAGTGGGGAGGGGTGGTAAGACGGTGACACGTACTACGCGACAAACGGAAACTTGTAGTTTGAACTGACAACTGACATGATTGGCTATGGGCTACGTATACGCCAAATGATAGACATTTGTAACGCCCAATAAACAGCCGTTGGCGATCGTAAACCACACCTCCGCTACAAGATATTTCAAAGGTGGCTTCCAGACCATATCTCACTGTGAAGGCTCAGAGGGCTTCAGCTGTGGAACACACCACAGGGAGGTGAAGGACCATGGGTTTGGTCAAAGAGTCTGTGGACAGAACAGTTTTCATGGAGACTTTACCAAAGAATGGATCCTGGTGCTTAAAGCACCTGAATGATCAATACCACGACATTATTGATGAAACAGAGACACGGAGCAGACGCCCTGGACGACAGAGCAGGACGAGTTTCATTCTTTCACGCTGAACACAAAACTCTAATCTGCTCCCACACAGACTTTTTGACTGAGAAACTCTTCCCTTACGTTTGTGTTGGACCAGCAGGGGGCGCTACAGTCTCTAAAGACATTACAGCGGGTGTTTCTCAGCTGTCAGGACGCTTCCTTTGGAGAGCGCTTTGTAACTCTGAAGTGTCCTGCTCACACCAGCAGGGGGCGCTCTCCTCTGAAGTGTCCTGCTCACACCAGCAGGGGGCGCTCTCCTCTGAAGTGTCCTGCTCACACCAGCAGGGGGCGCTCTCCTCCGAAGTGTCCTGCTCACACCAGCAGGGGGCGCTCTCCTCTGAAGTGTCCTGCTCACACCAGCAGGGGGCGCTCTCCTCCGAAGTGTCCTGCTCACACCAGCAGGGGGCGCTCTCCTCTGAAGTGTCCTGCTCACACCAGCAGGGGGCGCTCTCCTCCGAAGTGTCCTGCTCACACCAGCAGGGGGCGCTCTCCTCCGAAGTGTCCTGCTCACACCAGCAGGGGGCGCTCTCCTCCGAAGTGTTCTGCTCACACCAGCAGGGGGCGCTCTCCTCTGAAGTGTCCGGCTCACACCAGCAGGGGGCGCTCTCCTCCGAAGTGTTCTGCTCACACCAGCAGGGGGCGCTCTCCTCTGAAGTGTCCGGCTCACACCAGCAGGGGGCGCTCTCCTCCGAAGTGTTCTGCTCACACCAGCAGGGGGCGCTCTCCTCTGAAGTGTTCTGCTCACACCAGCAGGGGGCGCTCTCCTCTGAAGTGTCCGGCTCACACCAGCAGGGGGCGCTCTCCTCTGAAGTGTCCGGCTCACACCAGCAGGGGGCGCTCTCCTCTGAAGTGTCCGGCTCACACCAGCAGGGGGCGCTCTCCTCTGAAGTGTCCGGCTCACACCAGCAGGGGGCGCTCTCCTCTGAAGTGTTCTGCTCACACCAGCAGGGGGCGCTCTCCTCCGAAGTGTTCTGCTCACACCAGCAGGGGGCGCTCTCCTCTGAAGTGTCCGGCTCACACCAGCAGGGGGCGCTCTCCTCCGAAGTGTTCTGCTCACACCAGCAGGGGGCGCTCTCCTCTGAAGTGTCCGGCTCACACCAGCAGGGGGCGCTCTCCTCTGAAGTGTCCGGCTCACACCAGCAGGGGGCGCTCTCCTCTGAAGTGTCCGGCTCACACCAGCAGGGGGCGCTCTCCTCCGAAGTGTTCTGCTCACACCAGCAGGGGGCGCTCTCCTCTGAAGTGTTCTGCTCACACCAGCAGGGGGCGCTCTCCTCTGAAGTGTCCGGCTCACACCAGCAGGGGGCGCTCTCCTCTGAAGTGTCCGGCTCACACCAGCAGGGGGCGCTCTCCTCCGAAGTGTTCTGCTCACACCAGCAGGGGGCGCTCTCCTCTGAAGTGTCCGGCTCACACCAGCAGGGGGCGCTCTCCTCCGAAGTGTCCTGCTCACACACCAGCAGGGGGCGCTCTCCTCTGAAGTGTCCGGCTCACACCAGCAGGGGGCGCTCTCCTCCGAAGTGTCCTGCTCACACACCAGCAGGGGGCGCTCTCCTCCGAAGTGTTCTGCTCACACCAGCAGGGGGCGCTCTCCTCTGAAGTGTCCGGCTCACACCAGCAGGGGGCGCTCTCCTCTGAAGTGTCCTGCTCACACCAGCAGGGGGCGCTCTCCTCTGAAGTGTTCTGCTCACACCAGCAGGGGGCGCTCTCCTCTGAAGTGTCCGGCTCACACCAGCAGGGGGCGCTCTCCTCTGAAGTGTCCGGCTCACACCAGCAGGGGGCGCTCTCCTCTGAAGTGTCCTGCTCACACACCAGCAGGGGGCGCTCTCCTCTGAAGTGTCCTGCTCACACACCAGCAGGGGGCGCTCTCCTCCGAAGTGTCCTGCTCACACCAGCAGTGTCCTGCTCACACCAGCAGGGGGCGCTCTCCTCTGAAGTGTCCTGCTCACACACCAGCAGGGGGCGCTCTCCTCTGAAGTGTCCTGCTCACACACCAGCAGGGGGCGCTCTCCTCCGAAGTGTCCTGCTCACACCAGCAGTGTCCTGCTCACACCAGCAGGGGGCGCACCTGGACCAGGCTCCGGAGCGCCTGCGCTGTGTCACGTGACCTGATCAGAGCTTTGAGTTTTAATACAGATCAATGTTTTCTACGGTGAAAAGAATTCTAGTGTTGAAAAGAAAATTGTCTTTATGTAGAAATGTAATTTTACTTTTATTTCCTCCAGGCACTCCGGTTTCCCCCATCAACCCAAACATGCACCAGGTCAAATCCTCCAGCTGAGGTCCTGACCAAACCGAAGCAAGAAGATCATGGAGATGTTCCCCGGGCGCAGTAATGTGCTGCTCACTGCTCCTAATAACAGGATGGGTTAAATGCAGAGAAGAATTTCTCCAGTGTGAAATCAATAAACGTCACTTCTTCTTGTCTTTGTTCTGTGGGTACTTCGTGGTTTAAGGCAGGATTTCCCCTAATTTCCAGTGTAGTAAGAGTATAAATATAAAAAGAGTATAAATATAAAAAGAGTATAAATAAAGAGCTCCCGCAGTTGTTCTCACTGCGGTTCAGGGAGTACAGTGCGCAGTGCCGGGGGTAAATGACGCACCTGTGCGGGATAAAACGCGCTGATGGAGCCGCGTCTTTGATGCAAAATGTGCTGCTCTACAACATTTCTCCACTAGAGGGCACTGTCTACTTCCTCAGCGGTCTTCGTCTTCGTCAGCGTTGAGATTTGTACATTCAGCAACAAATTATTATTAATTATT
Organism: Paratrypauchen microcephalus; assembly: GCA_036785185.1. Lineage (NCBI taxonomy): Eukaryota > Metazoa > Chordata > Actinopteri > Gobiiformes > Gobiidae > Paratrypauchen > Paratrypauchen microcephalus. Next base: position 2,694,956 of record JAVJIX010000051.1, read on the forward strand.
ATTATTATAATAACTAAAAACTAAAGCAATTATAATTATTATTATAATTATTATTAGTAATAGTAGTAGTATAATGAGAGTTCTGCGCAGTATCTTTGCTGTTCCTAGTACTGCACTTTTCTGGACTGAGATGTCTGATGTTTTTCCTGGGATCTGCTGTAACCATTCCTCCAGTTTGGGGGTTACAGCCCCGAGTGCTCCGATCACCACGGGCACCACTGATGCCTTCACCTTCCAGGACTTCTCCAGCTCTTCCTTGAGCCCCTGGGATTTCTCTAGTTTCTGGTGTTCCCTTTTCCTGATGTTACCATCACTTGGTATTGCAATGTCCACCACCACGGCTCTGTTCTGTTGCTTATCCAACACCACTATGTCTGGTTGGTTCGCCATCACCATTCTGTCAGTCTGTATCTGGAAGTCCCACAGGATCTTGGCTCGGTCATTCTCCACAACCTTTGGAGGTGTTTCCCACCTTGACCTTGGGGTCTCCAGCCTGTACTCTGCACAGATGTTTATATATATATATATATACAGTATATATATATATATATATATATATATATATATATATATATATATATATATATATATATATATATATATATATATATATATATATACAGTATATATATATATAGTAGTGTATCTCACAGTCTGAATATTTACATTTAACACTCTGCACTTTGCTTTATACAGGAGTTTGAGGATATTAATCAATCAATCACTCACTGTTATATTTCAGACTCCAATGGGTTAGATTATTATATCATGTACAAATTATGAAATGTTCGCACGTCTGGCTAAACAACGGCTTTTAGCCAAACAAACGTGAATCTGCCCAGTATCAGAGCAGCAAAGTGAACTGTAAATATGTAAATAGTGTTTGGATGTGATCAATGAGACTGAACGGGACTATAGATTTAGACAAACTTTATTGATCCACAAGGGAAATTATCTGGGTACAGTCGCTCACTCATCAAATATAATATATAACAGAGGGGAACAAAAAAAAGATGGAATAGTGAAAAAGAGCAAGAGACCGGTGTCAAATGAGACATAATTATAAAAATAAAAAATAAGTGCATAAGTACAAATCAGAATAAAATAGAAAAATAAGTAATAAAATGTAAAATAAAATCACAGCTACAGTAGACAAGAGCGGCAGTGCAATAATGTACTGACTGAGCATAAGGTTATCCATTACTTAAGACTGAGTTGTTGTACAGTTGTAGGGAGTATTATCTGCTCCTCTGTCCCTCCCTATTGACTCACTGGATTAATATACACTGTGTTTTATTTTATTTATTTTTCTACACCATTTATGACACCAACCTGTCCAGTAATTTGAACAATTTTGCTTTAACCTGACACAAAAATATGACCTCTTTGTGTAGCTCAATGTTTTTATGCGCATTTTCCCCTGATAAATAAACAAATAAACCAAAGTAAACAACAATTAATGTCTTCGATGGCTCTCAAAAGCCCTTTTCTGTAAAATAAATAAGTTTTACATGTTGTCCCCCAAGTTTCCACGTAGTACATCAGGTATTTTCTATATTTTAAAGTACTTGTGCGGTGTAAATACGCCTAAAATCCCTGACCAGTGAAAGGTCAGAGCCACATTGTTCAACAGAAGCGCAGTTGTATCTCCTCTCGAACCATCCTCCCACTCAGTTCCATATATAAATGTACCGCACTAATCTCCATGGAAACGGCCTCAGAAAACTACTACACGAGGCTATACAGCGACGCTTTCAAGGACACGGTAATAATATGAGAAATATTTTGTTCATGGTCAGCGGCTTAGAGCAGAGGCTCGATTATGTGGATTTTATTCCGTCTTTTTCATATATATTTACATTTTCATCTACATTTTCTTTTGTAATGTTGGCGTAGGAAGTAGTAGCAGAATATTATAGTTATTTTACTACTTATATACCTTACTTTAGCCAATTATAGACATTTTCTAAAGAATTTACGCCACCAAAATAATGTAAAATGTAAATAAACAGAATTACAAAAACTTATAATGAGAGTTATAATGAAAATACAACAATAAATACTGAGATACTACAACTTTACCTTCACAAAAGTATTTAATCTTATAGTTTATTCAGGATATGGAGACTCTGCAGCTGATGTCATCAACGTTACCTGTATGCTAACTGTAGGCACTGCTCTGTCTGAGGATTTGTTACTCAAGTTAGACTTTAATTTGAGTTTGACAAAGACTACTACAACTACTACAACTACTACTGCTACTACTGCTACTACTACAACTACTACAACTACTACTGCTACTACTACAACTACTACAACTACTACTGCTACTACTACAACTACTACTGCTACTACTACAACTACTACAACTACTACTGCTACTACTACAACTACTACTGCTACTACTACAACTACTACTGCTACTACAACTACTACTGCTACTACAACTACTGCTACTACTACAACTACTACTGCTACTACTACAACTACTACTGCTACTACTACAACTACTACTGCTACTACTGCTACTACTACAACTACTACTGCTACTACTGCTACTACTACTGCTACTACTGCTACTACTACTACTGCTACTGCTACTACTGCTACTACTACTGCTACTACTACAACTACTACTGCTACTACTGCTACTACTACTGCTACTACTGCTACTACTACTGCTACTACTACTACTACTGCTACTACTGCTACTACTACTACTACTACTGCTACTACTGCTACTACTACTACTACTACTACAACTACTGCTACTACTGCTACTACTACTACTACTACTACAACTACTACTGCTACTACTACAACTACTACTGCTACTACTACTACTGCTACTGCTACTACTGCTACTGCTACTGCTACTACTACTACTACTGCTACTACTGCTACTACTACTACTACTACTACAACTACTACTGCTACTACTGCTACTACTACTGCTACTACTGCTACTACTGCTACTACTATTACTACTACTACAACTACTACTGCTACTACTACAACTACTGCTACTGCTACTGCAACTACTACTGCTACTACTACTACTGCTACTACTACAACTACTACTGCTACTACTGCAACTACTACTGCTACTACTGCTACTACTACAACTGCTACTGCTACTACTGCTACTGCTACTACTACTACCACTACTACTGCTACTACTGCTACTACTACAACTGCTACTGCTACTACTGCTACTGCTACTACTACTACCACTACTACTGCTACTACTACAACTGCAACTGCTACTGCTACTGCTACTGCTACTACAACTACTACTGCTACTACTGCTACTACTACTGCTACTACTACTACTACTGCTACTGCTACTACTGCTACTACTATTACTGCTACTACTACTGCTACTGCTACTACAACTACTACTACTACTACTACTGCTACTACTACTGCTACTACTACTACTGCTACCACTACTACTGCTACTACTACTGCTACTACCACTACTGCTACTGCTACTACTACTACTACTGCTGCTACTACTACTACTACTACTACTACTACTACTACTTTTACCGGCTGGTTAGCTCAACTGGTAAGTCACTAACTTTCCCCCTGGGGATTGTGGGTTCAAAACCAGTGTGGGTCCTTGGGCAAGACCCTTCACGGTACTGCCCCCCGGGCGCCGAAAAAAAAAAGATGGCTGCTCACTGCTCCTGAAAAGGATGGGTCAAATGCAGAAGTCAAATTTCTCCCGTGTGTCACTGTGTGTGAGACCAAATAAAGGCTTAATCTTAATCTACTACTACTGCTACTACTGTGACTAAGACTACTACTACTGCTACTACTACTACTCCTACTACTACTACTCCTATTACTAGCACTACCACTACTACTACAACTACTACGGCTACTATTGCTACTCAGGGCTCTCAAGTCTCACGCATTGAGAGTGTGACACACGCAATTCTAAAGAGCAAACTTAAACTACAAAGCAATTCATGAGAGTTCGCCGCATACGCCAAATGGCATTATCTCACGCTGATGGTTTTTTGTTTTATCATCTCCTCCTGTGCCCAGTCGTCTCTGTGGCTCAGTTTATGCAGGCACCGCGCGCAGCGAAAAAAAAACTCTCCCCAGTCTCCCCGCCCCGCTCCCCAACAATCAGAATCAGAAAATCTATTTTCTGAGTGGCTGTAAAAGTGGCAGCGGCGCACACCTGATATCTGAGAGATAACTTCATTTTCCGGGGAGCGGGGCGGGGGGGTGGGGGAGTTTTTTTTCGCTCTTTAGACAAACGCGTGGTGCCTGCATTAAACTGAGCCACACAGACCGATTTCTCACGCAATTCAACACTCCGAATTACGCAGTGTGTCACACTCTCAATGCGTGAGACTTGAGAGCCCTGACTACTACTAATGCTACTACTACTACTACTACTACTACTCCTATTACTACCACCAGCACTACTACTACAACTACTACGGCTACTACTGCTACTTCTACTTCCATACTATGTCTTCTACTAGGCTACGGCTGCTACTAGTAACTACTACTACTACTACTACTACTACTACTACTACTACTACTATTACTACTACTACTACTACTGCTACTACTACTACTGCTACTACAACTAGCCTACTACTATTTCCACCACCACTATTACTATGACTACTACTACTACTACTACGACTACTACTACTACTAAAAGTACTATTAGTACTACAACCACTACTACTACTACTACTGCTACTGCTATTCTAAAATGTGAAAATAAAATGTCGATTTGCTTTTATCGATGCCACAAAAATACCGTGATGGTTTTTCCAGAGTTAGCTGCGGTTAGCCGTCCTTGTGATTCTTAATGCATTATTGAATATTCTGATGCTAAAGCTAATGGGCTAAGTGAATGTCAATGCTAAAAGCGAGCGATTTGTCCATTATCGCTGTCCCCGTTTGAACTCATGAATTATGCACACTCTTTTACTGTATATTTAGAAGCTCTTTGTGGGAACAGATCAATTGTTTTTTGGACCACAGTTTCAGGGAAAAGACCCACGGATATA
>JAVJIX010000051.1:2702500-2767500 GCA_036785185.1 Paratrypauchen microcephalus
GTCCACCACAGAGTCCACCTCAGAGTCCGCCTTAGAGTCGACCACAGAGTCCACCTTAGAGTCCACCTTAGAGTCCACCACAGAGTCCACCTCAGAGTCCACCTCAGAGTCTACCACAGAGTCCACCACAGAGTCCACCACAGAGTCCAGAGTCCACCACAGGGTCCAGAGTCCACCACAGGGTCCACCTCAGAGTCCACCACAGGGTCCAGAGTCCACCACAGAGTTCACCACAGAGTTCACCACAGAGTTCACCACAGAGTCCACCACAGAGTCCAGAGTCCACCACAGAGTCCAGAGTCCACCACAGAGTCCACCACAGAGTCCACCACAGAGTCCAGAGTCCACCACAGAGTCCAGAGTCCACCACAGAGTCCACCACAGAGTCCACCACAGAGTCCACCACAGAGTCCAGAGTCCACCACAGAGTCCACCACAGAGTCCACCACAGAGTCCACCACAGAGTCCACCTCAGAGTCCAGAGTCCACCACAGTGTCCACCACAGAGTCCACCACAGACCACAGAGTCCACCACAGAGTCCACCACAGAGTCCACCACAGAGTCCACCACAGAGTCCAGAGTCCACCACAGAGTCCACCACAGAGTCCACCACAGAGTCCACCACAGAGTCCAGAGTCCACCACAGAGCCCACCACAGAGTTCACCACAGAGTCCCGAGTCCATCACAGAGTCCACCACAGAGTCCAGAGTCCATCACAGAGTCCACCTCAGAGTCCACCTCAGAGTCCAGAGTCTATCACAGAGTCCACCACAGAGTCCACCACAGAGTCCACCACAGAGTCCAGAGTCCTTCACAGAGTCCACCACAGAGTCCAGAGTCCACCACAGAGCCCACCACAGAGTCCAGAGTCCATCACAGAGTCCATCACAGAGTCCACCACAGAGCCCACCACAGAGTCCAGAGTCCATCACAGAGTCCATCACAGAGTCCATCACAGAGTCCACCACAGAGTCCACCACAGAGTCCAGAGTCCATCACAGAGTTCACCACAGAGTCCAGAGTCCACCACAGAGCCCACCACAGAGTCCACCACAGAGTCCAGAGTCCATCACAGAGTCCACCACAGAGTCCACCACAGAGTCCAGAGTTCACCACAGAGTCCCGAGTCCATCACAGAGTCCACCACAGAGTCCACCACAGAGTCCAGAGTCCACCACAGAGTCCAGAGTCCATCACAGAGTCCACCACAGAGTCCAGAGTCCACCACAGAGTCCAGAGTCCATCACAGAGTCCACCACAGAGTCCACCACAGAGTCCAGAGTCCACCACAGAGTCCAGAGTCCATCACAGAGTCCACCTCAGAGTCCAGAGTCCACCAAAGAGTCCATCACAGAGTCCACCACAGAGTCCAAAGTCCATCACAGAGTCCACCTCAGAGTCCAGAGTCCACCAAAGAGTCCACCAAAGAGTCCACCACAGAGTCCACCACAGAGTCCAAAGTCCATCACAGAGTCCACCACAGAGTCCAAAGTCCATCACAGAGTCCACCACAGAGTCCAGAGTCCACCACAGAGTCCACCTCAGAGTCCAAAGTCCATTACAGAGTCCACCTCAAAGTCCAGAGTCCACCAAAGAGTCCATCACAGAGTCCACCACAGAGTCCACCACAGAGTCCAAAGTCCACCACAGAGTCCACCACAGAGTCCACCACAGAGTCCAGAGTCCACCACAGAGTCCACCACAGAGTCCACCACAGAGTCCAGAGTCCACTACAGGGTCCACCACAGAGTCCACCACAGAGTCCACCACAGAGTCCACCACAGAGTCCACCTCAGAGTCCAGAGTCCACCACAGAGTCCACCACAGAGTCCACCACAGAGTCCACCACAGAGTCCAGAGTCCACCACAGAGTCCACCACAGAGTCCAGAGTCCACCACAGGGTCCACCACAGAGTCCAGAGTCCACCACAGAGTCCACCACAGAGTCCACCACAGAGTCCACCACAGAGTCCAGAGTCCACCACAGAGTCCACCACAGAGTCCAGAGTCCACCACAGGGTCCACCACAGAGTCCACCACAGAGTCCAGAGTCCACCACAGACCACAGAGTCCACCACAGAGTCCACCTCAGAGTCCAAAGTCCATCACAGAGTCCACCACAGAGTCCAGAGTCCACCACAGGGTCCACCACAGAGTCCACCACAGAGTCCAGAGTCCACCACAGACCACAGAGTCCACCACAGAGTCCACCACAGAGTCCACCACAGAGTCCAGAATCCACCACAGAGTCCACCACAGAGTCCACCACACAGATTGTGGAAAGGAGAGTGTGACCCACAGCATGTGGCTCCAGTCAAATGAAGCTCACTGAGGCTAGCAGTTATAGGAGTGAATCGATTTACGGACAAAATAGTGAAATAAAAACACCAGTATCTAAACCAGGACTAAACCAGGAGGAGCTAAACCAAGGACTAAACCAGGACGAAGCCAGGGCTCAACCAAGGACCAAACTTGGAGTAAAAACCAGGGACTAAACCATAACTAAACCAGAGGCTAAATCAGGACTAAACCAGGACTAAACCAGGGACTAAACCAGGACTAAACCAGGACTAAACCAGATAGTAGTAGTGTAGTTATATTAGTTATAGTACTAAATCAACTAACACTACAACTAATACTACCACCACTTCTACTAATACTACTTCTAATATTACTACTACTACTACTACTACTACTACTACTACTACTACTACTACTACTTCTACTAGGAATATTACTACATACTGAGTGTTTTCTGAGCTGCTTTCAATTCCTGCACTTTACCAACTTTATTTAAAAATGTGTTCATTCAAAATAACTATACTCCTATACGCAAACAAACTTTAATTACATTTTTTCCCTCTGAATTACAGTTTGTCTCTTTTCCTAATTAAAATTAAAAAGAGGCACAAAGACAAGAATACAGCCATCATTTATCACGTTTTCAAATTCTCTTTGCAAGCTAAATAAGATCCAACAGGGAGCCATTTTAATATGCGTTTTCTGCTGACTTTGGTGCAGTCACACGCCACCATAAATCACCTCATCCCTGCGCGTTCTTCTGCTGAAGCATAAAAACAAATGAAGAGTTGATATTGAGTCCTACAGAGTCCATCGGAAAAGCAGTAAAAGCTTTAACCACCTGTAATATTTGTTTAAACAGGATATGGTTTCCACAGGGTGAGAAAAAACAGGGGAGACTGGTCTTGTTGTGTTTTTTAGTTGATTGTACATACTTATTATTATTTATCTTAATTTTTGATGCATGCTCTTTTTCCAACTGTTTCTGAAACTTGCGTTGTGACACTGCAATTTCCCCATGTGGGACAAATAAAGGATTATCTTATTTTATCTTATCTTATCTTAAACTTTGGTAGTTAAATCAAGGATTAAACTAGGACTAAACCAGAAATAAACCAGGTCTAAAACAGGACTAAACCAGGACTAAACCAAAGGACTAAACCAGGATTAAACTAGTGGCTAAACCAGGACTAAACCAGGGACTAAACCAGGACTAAACCAGGGACTGAACCAGGTCTAAACCAGGACTAAACCAGAGCTAAACCAGGTCTAAAATGGCTAAACCAGGTCTAAACCAGGACTAAACCAGGACTAAACCAGGGACTGAACCAGGTCTAAACCAGGACTAAACCAGAGCTAAACCAGGTCTAAAATGGCTAAACCAGGTCTAAACCAGGACTAAACCAGTACTAAACCAGACCTAAACCAGGACTAAACCAGACCTAAACCAGGACTAAACCAGGTCTAAACCAGGACTAATCCAGGGCTAAACCAAGGGACTAAACCAGGACTAAACCAGGGGCTAAACCAGGACTAAACCAGGGACTAAACCAGGAATAAACCAGGGATAAACCAGGTCTAGACCAGGGTTAAACCAGGGACTAAACAAGGACTAAACCAGGACTAAACCAGGGACTAAACCAGGAATAAACCAGGATTAAACTAGGACTAAATGAGGACTAAACCAGGACTTAACTAGGATTAAACCAGGACTAAACCAAATCCAAACCACGAGTAATACAGCCTTAAATAAGGGACTAAACAAGGACTAAATCAGATCCAAGCCAAGTACTAAACCTGAACTAAACCAGGACTAAACCAGGGGCTAAGCCGGGACTAAACCAGGGACTAAACCTGGACTAAACCAGATTGGAACCTTTGGGCTAAAGCAGGACTAAACTACAGTAGGGACTAAATCAGATCTGAACCAAGATTGATCCAGGACTAAATCAGGGCTAAACAAGGGAATAAACCAGGGACAAAACCAGGGACTAAACTTGGACTAAACTAGGACTAAACCAGGACTAAACCAAAGGACTAAACCAGGATTAAACTAGCGGCTAAACCAGGACTAAATCAGGGACTAAACCAGGACTAAACCAGGGACTGAACCAGGTCTAAACCAGGACTAAACTAGAGCTAAACCAGGTCCCTGGTTTAGACCTGGTTCAGTCCCTGGTTTAGTCCTGGTTTACCAGGGACTGAACCAGGTCTAAACCAGGACTAAACCAGAGCTAAACCAGGTCTAAAACAGGGCTAAACCAGTTCTAAACCAGGACTAAACCAGTACTAAACCAGACCTAAACCAGGACTAATCCAGGGCTAAATCAAGGGACTAAACCAGGACTAATCCAGGGGCTAAACCAGGACTAAACCAGGGACTAAACCAGGAATAAACCAGGACTAAACTAGGAATAAATGAGATGTAAACCAGTACTAAGCCAGAGTTAAACCAGGTGTATACCAGGACTAAACCATATGACTAAACAAGGGACTAAACCATGGATAAACCAGGTCTAGACCAGGTTTAAACCAGGGACTAAACAAGGACTAAACTAGGACTAAACCAGGGACTAACCCAGGAATAAACCAGGACTAAACTAGGATTAAATGAGGACTAAACCAGGACTAAACCAAATCCAAACCACGAGTAATACAGCCTTAAATAAGGGACTAAACAAGGACTAAATCAGATCCAAGCCAAGTACTAAACCTGAACTAAACCAGGACTAAACCAGGGGCTGAACCAGGACTAAACCAGGAACTAAACCAGGAACTAAACCAGGACTAAACCAGGACTAAACTAGATCTGAACCAGGACTAAACCAGGGACTAAACCAGGACTAAACTAGAACTAAACCAGGAACTAAACCAGGACTAAACCAGGGGCTAAAACAGGACTAAACTAGGACTAAACAAGGGACTAAACCAAGTCCAAACCAGGATTAATCCCGGCCTAAATCAGGGACTAAACAAGAACTAAATCAGATCCAAGCCAAGTAGCAAACCACGACTAAACCAGGAACTAAACCAGAACTAAACTAGGGACTAAACTAGGACTGAACCAGATCGGAACCTTAGGGCTAAAGCAGGACTAAACTAGGGACTAAATCAGATCTGAACCAGGACTAAACCAGGGACTAAACCAGGGCTAAACCAGGACTAAACCAGGACTAAGCCAGGGCTAAACCAGATCTGAACCAAGGCTAAACCAGGGACTAAACCAGGACTAAACCAGGACTAAACCAGGAATAAACCAGGGCTAAACAAGGACTAAACCAGGACTAAACCAAGGCTAAACAAGGCTAAACCAGGACTAAACCAGGGCTAAACAAGGACTAAACCAGGACTAAACCAGGGCTAAACCAGGACTAAACCAGGACTAAACCAAGGCTAAACCAGGGACTAAACCAGGGCTAAACCAGGGACTAAACCAGGACTAAACCAGGACTAAACCAGGGCTAAACCAGGGACTAAACCAGGACTAAACCAGGACTAAACCAGGGCTAAACCAGGGACTAAACCAGGGCTAAACCAGGGACTAAACTAGGACTAAACCAGGGCTAAACCAGGGCTAAACCAGGACTAAACCAGGGCTAAACCAGGGACTAAACCAGGACTAAACCAGGACTAAACCAGGGCTAAACAAGACTTGAACCAGGACTAAACCAGGGACTAAACTGGGACTAAACCAGAAAGTAATACCTATAAAAACACTTATAATTTTGCAAAAAACAATTTTTTGGTTTCCCCTTATTTTGACTTACTCCTGTTCAGTAATGCAATAAATGTTTTTCAGTCTTTTCATCAAACAGGCCTTTATGATTTGTGTTTACGATAAACACAGATTGTTCATAAGGAACTTTGAATGCAAAACATACCCACATGGGAAAAAAACTGCATGAAAAATTGACAGACAAATGCGGCGAAATCTAAATAGAATAGCCCAGTGTCCGACTGCGTCCCCGCCTTACCCATAATCCTTTGCTGCACAGAGCTCTCTTTATTGGCTGTATGTCCATTGTATTTGCACATGGCATAGGCAGCGGTCACTCTTCTTCAACAAGGCGAAACTCTATGTCGTTTCATGGATATTCAGGACCGTTTTGGACGTCTGTGACTGGGATGCTAATGCTCACAACAGCTCTCTGTGTGTCAGCAGATGCTAAGCCTAAACAGATGTGTCCAATTAGGAGCTAAATACTGTAATAAAATCCTCAAAATACTGTGCAACAAGCGAAAAATGTCTACATCTAATATCTTTATAAATACCCAGCAAATTATACATGACTTTAGGCAATGGAATGTGATTTTCAACATTAAATGGAAAATGACTAAACCAGGTCTAAACCATAGGACTAAATCAGGGCTAAACCAGGACTAAACCAAGGACTAACCTAGGGACTAAACCATGGACTAAACTAGGGACTAACCTAGGGACTAAACCAGGACTAACCTAGGGACTAAACCATGGACTAAACCAAGGACTAAACCAAGGACTAATCTAGGGACTAAACCTTGGACTAAACTAGGGACTAAACCAGGCCTAAACCAGGTCTAATCCAGGTCTAAACCAGGGCTAATCCAGGTCTAAACCATAGGACTAAACCAAGGACTAAACCAAGGACTAAACCAGGACTAAACCATGGACTAAACTAGGGAGTAAACCAGGACTAAACAAGGGACTAAACCAGGTCTAAACCATAGGACTAAACCAGGACTAATCCAGGACTAAACCATGGACTAAACTAGGGACTAAACCAGGTCTAAACCATAGGACTAAACCAGGACTAATCCAGGACTAAACCATGGACTAAACTAGGGAGTAAACCAGGTCTAAACCATAGGACAAAACCAGGGTCTAAACCAGGACTAAACCAGGGCTAAACCAGGGACTAAACCAGGTCTAAACCATAGGACTAAACCAGGGTCTAAACCAGGACTAAACCAGGGCTAAACCAGGGACTAAACCAGGGACTAAACCAGGGACTAAACTAGGGACTAAACAAGGGCCTAAACCATGACTAAATCAGGACTAAACCAGGTCAAAACCATAGGACTAAACCAAGGACTAAATCAGGACTAAACCAGGACTAAACCAGGACTAAACCAGGACTAATCCAGGTCTAAACCAGGGCTAAACTATAGGACTAAACCAGGAACTAAACCAGGACTAAACAAGGGACTAAACCAGGACTAAACCAGGACTAATCCAGGGACTAAACAGAGACTAAACTCTTTATAAATACCCAGTAAATTATACATGACTTTAAGCAATGGAAAGTGATTTTCAGCATTAAATGGGAGTACTTTCTTTCATTTCTTTCTAAAGCTGTTCAGGAAAGGCTCATTTCTGTCCTGTGAATGGGACTTTTTTAGTATCACTTGTTTTTGTATCAATTAATAGCTGGTTTACAGTAATTTTGACAACCCTTATGGTACTATACTATAGTACTATAGTACCATAATCAACCATCTATGGACTTATAAACAATTACATTTCATACATTATAGCCGATAATATGCATATAGCACAAAAGAGAAAACAAAATATGTTTTTCTTAAAATTTTAGTAAGCTCTTTTATTGTATTTAAACAATTCCTCAAATATTGTCCTAGTTATTAACACATAACTAATATAATATATACTACTATAAAGAAGCTACACATATATTATACACAGTTTATGATTCATACTTGCTAAAAATGCAAAATTATAAGATACCAAAAGAACCATTAATGTTGCCATTAAAATAAAGCCTCAACTCAAACACCTCAACTTGTTATCAACTTTTATTTATTATAATGATCATTTAATATAATATTAATTAGACTAATGATCTATCTGCCTCTAGCGTACGCCATACTTTGCTTTTTGGTTCTTTCTTTTGCCTGAAACAGCTTGGAACTCGTAGTCTACGCGTGTCATACTAAAAGGTGACCTCCTGGGGATTATTTATGATATTAATAAACCAATATCACCCTCGTTATTTTCAATCTAATCTGATTTTTGTCAGAAAGATGGGCAGACGGAGGCAGACGGCTTCGTAAATCAGCGGCTCCATCTTCCCCATTTACTGCTGTTTCCACGGCAACAGCTCCCCCCTCCCTTTACCCTTGGTTCGAACCGAGCGTACCACTCCCAAAATAGGGGACAGCCGCAATACAATATCGATTAAACTCACAAATTCAACACAATTTATTAAACAAAATCTCGAGCTAAACCTAATTAAATACGTACTAAAGCTACATTAAGCGTGTTAAATGTGTATAATTTGGATTTAAGTGCCATTTCGGATGTTAATATTGCCGTGAAAACCCCTATTGCGAGTATTTAGTCAACAATCCCTCGAACTGTCAAAATCGCTTGTTGCTTCTACCTAGCCTTAAAAGTAGTTAGCGATCTAGCTCTAGCGCATTTTAATCTCAAAAATCTCGCTCAAAAGTTCACTTCTAACCAGGATTTGCGACATTTCTCATTTTAGGATAGCGCGGCGGTGTTGTCGGACGGCGGAGGACCGAGCGGGGCGTGCGTGCTGGCTACGTCTACCCGAAAAGCGATCGCAAAACCGGGGGAAGAGATTTGGGATTTGGCGACTGCTCCGGTGGGCTACAGCTGGACGTGACAAGCGGGACGTCAGGTAAGCACGCAGGTAGTAGCTTAGCCTAGCCTCACACTGCTAGCATTTTGATTTAACACATTTATTACGTTTATTTAAGTGTGTCTCAAATGGCCTGGAGGGTAATGAGGCGAAAAATCTGCGTAGGTAGCGCCTGGCGTGACGCGGCGCGGACGTTCGCCTCTAAAACCACCGCGTTCACTCTTTAAAAAAAAGTGAAAATAAAACAGCACCCCCCATTACGTCATGTTTGTCTGCACCCTGCCTCTTTCCCGGGACACGCTTTTTTTTTTTTTTTTTTTTTTTTTTTACCGCAGTAGCTAACTTGCAAACCACGCGATTTTTCACGCATAATTTCGCTAACAAACGTGTTTTTAATTTAGCATATTATAAAAACACTAATGCAGAATCGTAATGCAATGTAACAGGACTGTAATTATTGGTTCACAAGCTAAAAAGTGCGTATATTTTGCTGTTTTTGCACACCTGTCTGGACTATGTCATTTTGATGTCGTAATTACTAATGTAAAATCGTAATGTAATATAATAGCACTGAAATTAAGACGCTTTTAGGTGTAATTATTGGCGCACACGCTGAAAAAGTGCGTATATTTGTTGTTTTTGCAACACCTGTCTCGACTATATAATTTTGCTGTCGTAATTACTAATGAAAAATTGTAAAGTAATATAATACCACTGAAATTTACTTGCTTTTAGGTGTAATTATTGGCGCACACGCTGAAAAAGTGCGTATATTTTGTTGTTTTTGCACACCTGCCTAGACTATATAATTTTGATGTCGTAATTACTAATGTAAAAATCGTATTGTAATGTAATAGGGCGGAAATTAACGTGCTTTTAGGTGTAACTATTGGCGCAAAAGCTAAAAAGTGCGTATATTTTACTGTTTTTGCACACCTGTCTAGACTATATAATTTTGCTGTCGTAATTACTAATGAAAAATTGTAAAGTAATGTAATACCACTGAAATTTACTTGCTTTTAGGTGTAATTATTGGCGCAAAAGCTAAAAAGTGCGTATATTTTGCTGTTTTTGCACACCTGCCTAGACTATATCATTTTGATGTCGTAATTACTAATGCAAAAATCGTATTGTGACGTAATAGCGCTGAAATTAACGCGTAATTATTGGTGCACAAGCTAAAAAGTGAGTATATTTGTTGTTTTTGCACACCTGTCTAGACTATATAATTTTACTGTCGTAATTACTAATGCAAAATCGTTTTGTAATGTAATAGCACTGAAATGAACACGCTCTTAGGTGTAATTATTGGCGCATAAGCTAAAAAGTGCATATATTTTCTTGTTTTTGCACACTTGTCTGGACTGTGTAACTCTGATGTTGTAATTAACCTTGCTGACAGGTCACATATTGTAGTTTTCACGTGGCTATTGACATCACGTCTAATAATATGCCCCGTAATAAGGAAGCAAAGAGACATTAACCTTGAGACGTGTACTAAACATTTACGATGCACTCGGGCTATGGTTGGAATACTGTGTTACCTGCAAAATTATGTAAGAGTTGATCCTGGTTTTGATACGAACACGTTTGCAAAGCGTGGTGCATAAATTCAAGATTATAAGATATCTTGTTGTACGAATGCCTACTATAGAGCCTGTAAAAACTAAACAAAACATTCTAAATTCCCGAATAGAGGCAAAAGTGAAGTGGAATGAATGGGAAAACTGGGATTAATTTCAGAATATCACAAAATATGAAAAATCAGCGGAAATTTGGCAGATGAAAACCACTCCGATACACGTGAGTGATATCGGAGACCTGTTAAACACGTTCATAGTTGTGTTTTACGTTATTTGTTAACATAAGAAGAGATTATGGTAAACACTAAGCATTTCTGACAAAGGAAAAATACAGATTTTTAGGTTTTAAGTCAAGTCCACTACAGTTTGTCATTTCATCTACAGATATAAATTGTGAAACTTTGCCAACTTTGAGGTTAGAAATGTTTATATTTTTATTCCTTCTTAACAGAGACGCACATAAACTAAAATGTGTACCTTGGAAATTCTAAATTGTTGTTTATTTTTTAATTATAATGTTGTAAAACCATTGGCATTTAGGTCTGCTCATCAGTTAATAATTGAAAATATACGATGTCTGCTCCACTTTGGCTCCAGTTGCGTCGGGTCCAGAATTTTAAACATTCTGATGACATGGGATTTTAAAGGGTTTAACAGAGCAGTAAAAATATAACTCAAGGTGCTTTCACTTCCCATTTTGTTATTAATTTTGACCTTTTTAAAATAAGAGAAGAGAGACAATTTCAGTGGTTTAGTGTGTATCGCTGTTCATTTTTACAATTTAATTATACAGAAAAAGAAAACTTGTCTATTTGTTTCTTAAAGTTACCAATGTAAAAGCACAAATCAAAAAACATTAGAAAACATAAAAACAACTGTTAGTTTCATTTAGAGCTTTACAATAATATAATCCATTAAACCGATTCATCTAATTCAAAGCTCAAATCGATTTGTTTAGAAGAAAATTGATTTTATTTCCCTCACTTTCTTGTGTTGGAAATTAAAGAAAAAATGAACCTTAACCAGGGACTTTACCAGGCCTAAACCAAGACTAAACCAGGACTAAACCAAGACTAAACCAGGACTAAACCAGGACTAAACCACAGGACTAAACCACAGGACTAAACCAGGACTAAACCACAGGACTAAACCACAGGACTAAAGCAGGACTAAACCAGGACTAAACCAAGACTAAACCAGGACTAAATCACAGGACTAAAGCACATAACTAAACCAAGACTAAACCAGGACTAAACCACAGGACTAAACCAGGACTAAACCACAGGACTAAACCAGGACTACACCAAGTCTAAACCAGGACTAAACCACAGGACTAAAGCACATAACTAAACCAGGACTAAACCAGGACTAAACTAAATCTAGACCAGGACTAAACCAAGACTAAACGACAGGACTAAACCAGGACGAAATCAAATCTAGACCAGGACTAAACCAAGACTAAACCAAATTTAAACCAGGACTAAATCAGGGAGTAAAGCCAATCTAGACCAGGACTAAACCAAGACTAAACCAAATTTAAACCAGGACTAAACCACAGGACTAAACCAAATCTAGACCAGGACTAAACCAAGACTAAACCACAGGACTAAACCAGGACTAAACCAAATCTAGACCAGGACTAAACCAAGACTAAACCACAGGACTAAACCAGGACTAAACCAAATCTAGACCAGGACTAAACCAAGACTAAACCACAGGACTAAACCAGGACTAAACCAGGACTAAACCAGGGACTAAACGAAATCTAGACCAGGACTAAACCAAGACTAAACCACAGGCCTAAACCAGGACTAAACCAGGACAAAATCAAATCTAGACCAGGACTAAACCAGGGACTAGGCTCACCGCAGTAACAGGAAGCTGCGTTTCAGAATTTGTGTTGTTTTATCTCATAAAATGAAGACCGATTTCTCTCAAAGGCCGACACAAATTTTCCTCGAGACGAGATACGAGATTGGGTCCACAAGAACGACCCAAGATGAGATTTTAACATAATTCCTAATATTTCACAATGCCGTTTCTAATTTTGGCCTCACAATTTTGTGGTTTGTTATTTCATTTCACAGTTTTGCTTCCATTCTAGTACTGCTTTTGGAACTGTAAGAGATGTAACTCACCAACATGTAACCCATTTTTTCTAACCTAAATGTGAAAAAATCTCACAGGATCATCTTTTTCTTGTGTGCCTGATCTTGTGGCAATTTTGTCTTGCGAGATCTTGTGGCGCGAGATCTTGTCCCGTCCGTACTACTGACAGTAACAAGTTTCTGTGGTTTCAGAACATTTTTAGTGGAGAGGGAGAAAAACCAGAATATTTTGCAATTTTTAAAAATATTTAGGCAAAATCAATTCACCTCCAGCTAAACGACACACTGTTTTATGTTTATTTTATACTCTCCAATATGACTACTAGACTTTGTTGTCAAGATCTCATATTGAGGGGTTTATAGATTACAGACAAGCCCTTTTGTTTTGTATTTGAAAAAGAAATGAAATTGAAAATCCCCAGATACTGAAACCCATTAATTGTCCGTGACTGCATCAGCTTTGTCTTTAATCTTGTGTTCTTTCACATTCAGTTCTGAGTGATCAACACCACCTCTTTCTAAAGCTGTAGTTCAACAACTGTTTTTTGTTTTGTTTTTGCTTTTTGGAGGAAAAAATCATCAATTTTATTTTTAGGCAAAGTCACCCAGCCCTTGTTTGATTTAAAACAGACTAAAATTAGACTAAAATCACTTCACTTAAAGCTAAATGGCACACTGTGTTTTATGTTCTCTCATATGACTACCGTACTTTTTGTACTATAGAGCACACCTGACTATAAGCCGCACCAACCAAATTGAAAAAAAAAAAAGATTTGTACATATATAAGCCACAGGTGTCCACATTGTAACTTGAGATATTTACACAAAAAGATGGTACACAAAAGGATTTTTAAAAATTTTAATTAACGTAAATACGGGTACGTGCTTTTTTCTACGGCAGTAACACGGCAGAAACACGGCAGTAAAACGACTGTAAAATGGCCTATAGCCTCTGGAAGCCTTAAAATAAAGTTTCAAGTTTAACTTTAAGTGTAAACCCCCTGAACTCAATCTCATGGAACTGTTGATACCTGTAGGAGATTTTAAGTGGCTAAAACAAGGCTTCATTAATTACTTATTTACCGTAGGTATTTTCACCTACCAGAAAAGTCACTGATCGCTATCTTCTTCTTCTTCTTCTTCTTCTTCTTCTTCTTCTTCTTCTTCTTCTTCTTCTTCTTCTTCTTCTTCTTCTTCTTCTTCTTCTTCTTCTTCTTCTTCTTCTTCTTCTTCCTCCTGTGCATTGAAACCACTGAAGTCGTCGTCTTCAGGGTTACGCGCTACATTCACTGTCTTGATAAAGCATTAATCCATACATAAGCCGCACCTGACTATAAGCCGCAGGGTCCGAAGTGTGAGAAAAAAGTAGCGGCTTATAGTCTGGAAAGTACGGTACTTAAACATAATGGACTTTGTTGTCAAGATCTCATATGGAGGAGTTTATAGATTAGAGACAAACCCTTTTTTGTTAAAGGTTGTATGGTGGATTTTCCAAGGAAATTGAAATACTGCAACTGTTTGTCCTTTTTCAAATGTTGCGCATGCGTGACACCACCCATCATTTGTTTACGGCCTGTGCGCGTTCAGAATTGCTGAGCGAGTTTTCTGTCCAGAAGTAATTCATCGACCAACGCGTTAGACTTTAGACCCTTCGTCTGCTTCAGTGCGCCCCATCGCTGGAAGGAATCTCCGAGAATCGCCTTAGTTTGGCTTCGCTCTTTTTCCCTTCTCTTCGTCTTTCAGCGACCTCAAAAACGGACTTTCTGTTGCTGCTAACTGGTCGTGGATTCTCGTCCGCCATCGCAACAAACTTCGTGCAAACCGCAGGAAGCTGCAGTTGGAAAAAGCCGCTAAGAACCGCTTCTTCGGTCAAGTAAACTGCGTCTTGCGTCTGTGGAATGTGTGAGAGGCGAACGTAAACCACGTAATCCCAGCGCGCCGGCGAGTCAGTTACGCTAGAAACATAGGGAGTTTGATTGACGACCCAACAGCCAATAGATAACGAGGCACTAATGTTTATCTGGCCCCACCACGTCCACAGTTGATGAATTTTACAAGGCTGCTGCATCTATAATGCTATTTTGAACTTTCATTGACAATTTGAAACAAAAAAAATCCTCCATACAAGCTTAAACGTATCGAATTTTTTATTTTGTTTAATCAAAATTGAAAATCCCCAGATACTGAAACCCATTAATTGTCCATGACTGCAGCAGCTCAGTCGTTAACAATCTGTATTTTCACATTCAGTTCTGATAGATCAACACCCCCTCTTTCTGAAGCTGCGGTTCAAAAACAGTTTCACCCGAGTGTGTTTGACAGAGAAGACGCTGAACTTTGTGCCAGTTTTTGTTTCATGTGGATAGGCCCAATAATTACAGAAATATGAACCATAAACCAGGTGACTACACATTTGAAGGTAATCATTATTATAGAATTAATCATGTTAACTCAGTAGTGTTTAATAATAACATCAGATAAACACTTAAAACCTTAATAACAAGTTTAAAGTGTACCTTTTTATAGAAATCACCCAATCAACTATTCAAAAAAATCATGTAACTCTTTGGTTGGGGGGGTCCATCACCTGCTTTTTCTATGCCTGCAATGTTCCACAGTATGAATTTAAACAGCTCTGCTTTACATTTATTCAGTTATAGGTGGTTTTATAACACAAAAACACCTAGAAAAAACAACACTCTGACTGTGAGCGGGGTCGCCTCTCCACAGATCTGACCTGTAACTTGGTCTGGTTTGGTCTCCATGACGATAGAAGGGTTTAATGCCACAGTGTGAAACGTTCCAGACGAAGCAATCACATCTCCATGGAGAAAAAGCGTTTAACGGACACTCCAGCAGGAAACAACTTTAAAAACAGCTTTATTTCTGATTGTTTGATATACGGTTTTAATCAAAGGTTTAAAATATAAGGCTGTAGTAGTGAAGGAGCACATTCCTGTAATGTTTGATAT
The DNA here is from genome assembly GCA_036785185.1 of Paratrypauchen microcephalus. Lineage (NCBI taxonomy): Eukaryota > Metazoa > Chordata > Actinopteri > Gobiiformes > Gobiidae > Paratrypauchen > Paratrypauchen microcephalus. The sequence continues at coordinate 2,718,069 of JAVJIX010000051.1, forward strand.
GTGATCACTTCTAATAATAGCAAAAGGACACATGCTTTCTATTGATCTGCCTTCACTGGCCTACTTTCAGTTCCTGTGTTTGGCATGGCAACTGCGTATTATACAATAGACCGATTCTGATGCCACAATTATAATAAAAAACACACTTTCTTTCAATTTTCCACGTTAAATTCCCATGTGTCCTTATATCTGTGTATTCCCTCAGTGGTCCAGGTAGGTTCCATAGTGGTCCAGGTCTAAACCAGGTCTAAATCAGGTCCATGGGCTGAACGATCTATTGTTTTAGATTGAAAATCGCGATCTCAGACAACGCAAAGTTGCTTAAAATCATTAAAGATCGTTAATGTTTTTTGCAGTGCTCCTAACTGACCCAGGTTTTGTTTCGTCGACTATTTCACACATGTATTCCGCCTGGCCGGCCTCCCTGCCATGCTGCTAAACCCGCCAATCAGAAGCGACAAGCTGCGTGTGGACAGGTTGGCGAGGCCGGTGTTAGCTGCTCCGCTCCGAGCGAGCCCTCAACGCAAATACGCCGCGTAGCCCTGTGCGGTCTGGGGAGTCGCGAGCTGGTGAAGCCGGTGTTAGCCCCCGTTTAATCAACGTCCGTAATCCATCACTCGAGTGCAGGGCGAGAAAGTCCGGAGAAACGTCTAGTAAAAGTGATACTTGGGCCAAACAGACAATTCCAGCTTCTTTTGCCAGTGTAACTCCGTATGACAGAAGCAGCCGACGACACCAGGAGATAACGACTGCCGTAACACACGACATCGCCAAGGAAATGGTGCCTGTAAACACGGTGACCAAAGAGTCGTTTAAAAGTCTCCTCCGCACGATGGATAAGAGGTGTATGCTTCTCCTCTGTTGTTAGCTGGCAAACTGTTAGCATAAGGCTCGTTTACATTACAAACGCTATAGAAAGGCTACCGCGATTAGCGTTGCTATATTTAGCATCGCTATATTTAAGTTAATTTGCATTGTATTTTATACGTTTGTTATAAAATACAACAATCAAGCTCAATTGAGCCATAAAAGACTGACCTCGCACCACTTTAAAAGACTTTTTTTGCTCTACTTAAAGGTACACTGTGTAAGATTTTTACCCGTTAATTACCGAAATTGAAGATACCCATTCAAAAATACAGTGTTTTCTAAGCCTTTTCACTTCCATCATGAAATCAAAGTATTCTGTTGGACTTAGATGTACAGTGAACCCTCGTTTATCGCGGGGGTTAGGTTCCAGAAATAGCCCGCAATAAGTGAAATCCGCGAAGTAGGACAATTTTATATTTTACAATTATTCTACATGTTTTAAGGCTGAAAACGCTTCACCAGACACATTATACACCTTTCTGAGACTGGTATTAACATTTTCTCACATTTTTCTCTTGTTTAAACACTCAAACTTTTGTAGATTTTCATTAAAATATATTAATAGTGGGGCGGGGGCACGTGACACGCGGGCACGTGCGCGCGGGCACGTGCGCGCGGACACGTGTGTTTGTTTTGGTACCACATATCCATGCCATGTGCGAAAGTCGAGTGGAAAGCGACCTGGATATCATTTTGGGCAAGACTCAAGCCAATGCTAACAGTGCCGAACCGCTAACAGACGCCTCTGAGCACCACAAGACCAGGTAAGACCAACCTGCGCTCACAAGAGTTGGTTGCATTTCACCCCGGCTCCAAAATCAGTCCGCTATCAATGCGTCGCCAATACTCCACAGCTCTCTAGGACGGGTTCGTCCTCTCGTCCTCTCACGGGGAAGAGCCACTGTCTCCACAGTGCGCGCGAGTGTCCTCTCCCCGCTGCGGCTCCCCCGGACGCCGCAGCGGGCCCGTCCATGTTGATTCTTGGAAGAGTCCATGTTGATTCTTGGCTCTTCCATGGTCCGGCTCGCACTCTCTTCCATGGCTCGTGCAAGTAAACAAAGGCCACACCCCCTGTCACCCAGGCGCTCTCGTGAAGGACATCAGAGACTCTGTCCCTACCATCCCTGGTCTAGACCTGGTTTAGTCCTGGTTTAGACCTGGTTTAGTCCTGGTTTAGACCTGCTTTAGACCTGGTTTAGTCCTGGTCTAGTCTCTTAGCTAATCAGGGCGCAGGACAGAATGTTACACTGTAAAAAAAAAGTTACACTATAAAAAAAATTGAAAAAAAAAAAAAAAAAAATTGGAAAAAAAAATCCACGAAGCAGCGAGGGCGCGAACAGTGAACCGCGATAGAGTGAGGGTTCACTGTAGTCGATTTCACCTGCATAAAAGGGGGATCTTCCCCATGTAGCGGCATCCATTTTAACTACGAGAGCCGCAGAAGGACATACTGTATTTTGGGCTCCGCCTTCGCCGTTTTCTTTATAGCTGTCGGTACTGGCCCGTGGATTTCACACACTTTCACTTTCGGGTTAATGGCGGGTTACGCGTTGCTTGCGCATACCGCCACCTACTGGTTCCTGGGAGATTCTTCTACTTATTACTGTTGTTTATGACCCTCGAGGTCTGCCGTAGCTAGAACCGGAATTGCAATACCCGCCATCCTACACAGTGTACCTTTAAGACACAGATGCTCTTTTAGTTCTTCAGGTGGAATAACTGCGGTTGTTCAAGCGCTCAGTGTAGCCTGTGTACAGCATGTTTCTTTTTAATAAACAGAACTAGATTTGAAATAAATTATTGACTTTAGTTTTCATTCTTGCATTACAGTTTAGTGGAATTTAGTGTTTGAATGGTATGATGTAAGTTTCTGTGATGTTTGCAAATGTTCATGTGCACCTAAACTTAAAGGTCCCATGGCATGAAATTTTCACTTTCTGAGGTTTTTGAACGTTAATGTGAGCTCCCCTACCCTGTTTAGCCCCCCCTCCCCCCATGGTTAAAAGTTGCGAAATGTCTAAACTGAGCATTTGCGATCCTTTTCTGCGTTAGAAAAAAACACAGCTCAAACGGGCGATTCTGGACAAGGAAACTTATTGACGTCAGATCGGAAAAAGAAATGCAAATTCAGTTCCACCATCGTCTGGATCTCCACCCCCTGTCTCTGGAAATCACGCCCAGAGAGTTTGGACTGCGGAGGAGCTACGCAATGCGAAATGCATTTTTTTTTATTTGCCTGGAGGCACATGCGAGTGTTTCTAGACTCGGAAGTCCTTTACCCGACCCTCTGGACCTCTGAAACAGCAGTGGTTTAATTTTATTTTCTGTGAAAATGTGTTTTTTTTCATTGAAAAGGCTCTCCTTTCCTCCTTCGCGCTTACACACCCGGAAGTGGGGCCAGGCACAGCGCACCGCTAAAACAAGGAACCAGCGGCGCATTTGACCCCCCACCCCCCCACCCGCTCCTCTAACCAATCTGTGTCCTTCTCATTTGCATTCAAGCAACAAGGCCCAGAATGAGGTGTTCAGAGAGTTATTTTTTTGACTCTGGCTCTGTACATGTGTCTTTTTCATGCACTAAGTGTTGATTTTGAAGAAGGATTCATTTACAGTATTAGGGAACCATTAAGGCACCATATAAAAGCATCAAGAAGTACCATGTCATAGGACCTTTAATTTGAAAGAAATCGTGGATGAAATCGAAATCGCAATATCTGCCAGAAAAAGCGCAATTCAATTTTTTCTTAAAATCGTTCAGCCCTAGCGTATACTAGTCTGTGTGCTCTTATACTTGCTCTGATCCAGCTCCAAATCATTCTAAAGACATTCATGAACGCTTCATTTCTGTCCTGTCAGTGGGACTTCTTTTTTAGTATCGACACCTGCGAAAAATGAGTAGGTACAAGTATGTGATTTTCTTTTAACCTTTGACAACCCTACTCTCTAATTAGACTCCTCATTTGCCTGTATTATTTTTTTTTAAATCTAAGTCAAAATTCAGTGTCAGTGAGTCTGTTTAATGGCGAGATCTACAGCCAGTTCTCTGTCAGTAAAAGCATCGGTTTGGAGCAGATGGAGGACTTTGGGGAAGAATTTTCACTGACTTATTTTTTCTGCTAACCGTCCAATATTACACAAAATGGATTCTTGTAGTAGATAAGTCATGTTAGAATGTTGTTCCCTCCTCAAAAACAGACCTGGAGTTGTGTTTTGTTTCATTCATGTTCATCCGCCTGAGACCCCGCCCATTAATTTGTGTCCTTTATAGTGAACATTGAGTTAATCAGTCGATCTTTTAAGTGTTTTGAGATACTCTGTTAAGACTCTGTTTTGTGGCTGCACTGATTAAAATAAATAAATAAATACAAAACACATAAAAATACATTTAAAAAAATACTAAAATAAATAAATAAATAAATACAAAATACATAAAAATAAATTTAAAAATCCAAAAATAAATAAATAAATAAATACAAAAAGCATAAAAATAAATAAAAAAATACTAAAATAAATAAATAAAAATAAATAAATACAAAATACATAAAAATAAATGAAAAATACTAAAATAAATAAATAAAAATAAATAAATAAATACAAAATAAATAATACATAAAAATAAAAAATACTAAAATAAATACAAAAATAAATAAATAAAAATAAATACAAAATAAATAATACATAAAAAACTGAAATAAATAAATAAATAAATAAGAAATTAAAAGGGAGACTAAAAAATACTAAAATAAATAAATAAAAATTAAAAATAAATACAAAATACATAAAAATAAATTAAAAAATACTAAAATAAATAAATAAAAATAAATAAATAAATACTAAATAAATAATACATAAAAATAAATAAATACTAAAATAAATAAATAAATAAATACAAAATAACTAAATACAAAATAAATAATACATAAAAATAAAAATACATTTAAAAAAAATTACTAAAAAAAATAAATAAGAAATTAAAAGGGAGACTAAAAACTATTTGCCGTGACTGTAGAAGCTTGTCAGAGATGTTGGTCATCAAAAAAATAATTGTTTTTGTTTGGTTGTTAACTTCACGTGGATTTAACACCAAAATATCCCCGACGTCCATTACAGAGGACATGTTACAACATTATGAATAGAAATAAAATTGAAATAAATGCTAAGGTGTTCATTTACCTCTAAATAGAAAATTAAAATAATAATAATTCAGATACACTTTTTTTCTTCAGGTCTCAGGAGGATATTATTAGTCTGTCTACATCTCCAAAGCACTTCCTGTGTTACCACATGACATCACAAGGTGGAACGGCGTGTTTTTAGTATGAGAGAAGAACTCTAAAGCCTAAATCTGCATCGTTTGTGTGTTTAAACGTGTGTAAACAAAACAAAACACAACTCCAGGTCTGTTTGTGATGAGGAAATAACATTAAAACATAGATAAGAAAACGGCGTAAGATGAACCCTTTAATTAGCAGTGAAAATGAATAAACTGAAGCGTACACAGACGCTTTTATTTGTTTTCAGTTGGCCAGAATAGTTGAGGGGTTGTGTGGGGTCAAAAGGGGCGTCTGTAACAAAAGAGGAAGGAAGGGGCCAGTAGCTGTGTTTGTTTTCCTCTTTACAAATCTATTTAGGATTGGATGTTATCAGCAGATTTGGAAATGGCTACGCGGAATGGTAGATAACATGGCAAGAATATATTGAACTGAAAATATGAATTTGAAGGCAACTTTTCATAAAGCTTCTGCCATTTATTTGTTTCCATAAAGACGATAATATTAAAAATTAAACCATAAAGCAGAATTATGCCTAAAAAGTATTCCAAATTTGCAGTATTGTTTAAAAATTACGAACTGCAATAATGAACTGAATAAATTACAGTTTAGTTTCTGTCGATAATGAGTCATAGAAGTTCTATTGCTTTGTCAGAAATGTTCCACAGTCATTAAACTTTCCTTTTTTGCCTTTATTTAATTACAATTGTTGTTAATATGTGTACAAATTGTGCTAAAGACATAAACTTGCCTCACTTAGCATCTCCATGGAGACACTCAACCAGAAAAGTTACATAGTACAGCTTTAAAGGGCCCGTATTATGCTTTTTTCTGAAACAGACCTGGAGTTGTGTTTTGTTTCATTCACACGTTTTAACACACAAACCCTGCAGATTTATTTAGGCCGAGTTCTTCTCTCAAACTGAAAACACTCTGATCCACCTTTTGATGTCATGTGGTGATACAGGAAGTGCTCCATTGTGTTTTTAAACTTCGTACACCTTCATCAGAATGAGTTGGATCATTACCGATCTCTACTGGACTAAACGTAAAAGAAGCTGTTACTGCCTCATGACATCACAAGGTGGAACAGAGCATTTTGAGATGTAGACAGACTAATAATAAAGGGTTACTCAAAAGTGTGTGGATCAAGGTATGTTTTTGAGGAGGTAACAACATTATAACATGTGTAGGGGTGTGCAAAAATATTGAAATATCATTATATTGTATCATTTAATGTGATGGTACGTACAGTATTAATATTGTGGGCTGCTGTATCTATATATCACATTTTTAGGTCTATTTTACAAAATTACTTTGTGTAAGAGCTACAATTTTGTTGACATTTTCACCATTTTGATGAGTAAAATAGGTGCTTTTCTTTGTCTTTGTCTTTGTCTTGCCCCTCGATACCGAGCTGAGAGGGGTCGGGGTACGTTTGCGTCATCGTCCCTCGCCTCTACCTGAGCTGCTACGTTTACAGAGGTGACAACAATTGACGCAAACAAACGTAAACAAATGTCAAGCATTATACCTCAGCTCGACAAAAAAACTAGCTTGTTTATACATCAAAGTTTGGTGAAAACGATAACGTCGGCTAAACAAACATCAGTACAATTAAAACTGCAACAACAGTTCACTAAAAGTAACGAACATAAGTTATAATTATAAACCTGCTAAACTGTTCATTGATAATTACAACTGCTGGAAATACATTTATGAGACTCCTTGGTTGGTCGATGTGACGCTGCCATCCTGATCCCAAAACCTGCCTGAGCTTGTAGGCGTATCCCTTCGTTTCAAGTCTGGACTGCGATGTACGTGACAGAAATGATCATACAAAAACCTCTTCTTATCTGATTTGACCTTGATAAAAAGTAAATAAAAAGGAAATACTTTAGGTAACGGAGATAGTTGTTAATAAAACATGTAATAACAAAGATATCTGTTTTATAATAGCTAAATAAGAAAAAGTATGAAATAAAGTAGCTGGCATATTATTAAAAGATTAAATTAAATGCAGTTAAAATCGTAATTTGAATGGACACAATTAGCAAATTGCAAAAAATGTCCTGAAATGTGATTCTTGCATCAGTTTGTCAGTTCAGATTTCAGTCTTTTTGTCAATTCTTGGAGTTTTTGTTTCATTCGCACACGTTTAAACACACAAACCCCACAAAATTAATTTCTCTCAAACAGAAACCACTCTGTTCCACCACGTGAAGAAGTGCTCTTTTTGCTGTTTTTAAAACTCCACACACCTTCAATCATTTGGATCGTTTCATCCCTGGGATTTCCAGTTTCTACGAAACAAAAAGTAAAATGTAGCTGTTGAAAACCACCGCTTCATGACAACACAAGGTGGAACAGAGCATTTTGAGCTTTGGAGATGTAGACAGACTAATAATATAATAATAACGAGTTACTTAAACATGTGTGAATGAAACAAAACACAACTCCAGGTCTGTTTTTGAGGAGGAAACAACATTAGAACATGACTTAAAGCTCAAAACTTTTAAAATGTGTGACTGTGAACAGAAAACTAAACTGAAAAATTGGACATTTAACCCAAATGGTTGCCATTTCTACCTTTCTTATTCAAAATCCCCTCTGCAATCTCTGTATTAAACCTTTGTTAACACTTTCACGATATAATACGTGACATATGCTGAGTCCATCTGGTCCCACATACCGACAGACAGTACAAGACGTCACCAATGAAAACCAGCACAGTCAGGGAGAAATCTCTATATCACTAACACTGTTTCTTTTTTATTTATTCATTCACTGCGTCTGACATCACCTGACACAGTGACCTTTACGAGTGGCCTGGAAAGCCAGGACTTAACCAGGACTAAAACCAGGACTAGAGGAGGACTAAATCAGGACTAAAACCAAGACTAGAGGAGGACTAAACCAGTACTAAACCAGGATTAAATCAGGACTAAAACCAGGACCAGAGGAGGACTAAACCAGGACTAAACCAGATCTAAACCAGGACTAAAGGACGACTAAACCAGATCTAAATCTGGACTAAATCAGGACTAAAACCCGGACTAAAACCAGGACTATAGGAGGACTAAATCAGGACAAACCAGGACTAAAGAAAATTTAAACCAGGACTAAAACCAGGACTAAACCAGGACTAAACCAAATCTAAACCAGGACTAAAACCAGGACTAGAGGAGGACTAAACCAGGACTAAAACAGGACTAGACCAGGATTAGACCAGAACTGAGAGACAGTACAAGACGTCACTGATGAAAACCAGCACAGTCATGGAGAAATCTCTATATCACTAACACTGTTTCTTTTTTATTTTATTCATTCATTGCGTCTGACATCACCTGACACAGTGACCTTTATGAGTGGCCTGGAAAGCCTGCGCCTCCGCATGATCCGTACCCCACTGAGTTCTGTTCATTAGCAAGTCCAAAACACGCACCGCCAGGCTAAGCACGACGGTAATAGTGTAGGAGGAGGGACAGGCGAAGTAAGCTGGTGTGATAATCAGGACGGGATGCTCTGGTTTCAGTCTGTGGATGTTACAGATCGTATACTACGCAAAACTGACTCTTGAGTAGGGCTGGGTATCATTAAGAAGTTGCCGATACCATAACATCCTGATGTTATAGATGCGGGGGGGGGGCGGGACTAGAGTGAAACTAGACCAGGACCAGACCAGGACTAAACACGGACTAAACCAGGTCTAAACAAGGTCTAAACCTGGACTGGACCAGGACTAAACCTGGACTAAACCAGGACTGGACCAGGTCTAGACCTGGACTAAACCAGGACTGGACCAGGTCTAGACCTGGACTAAACCAGGACTAGACCAGGTCTAAACCAGGATTAAACCACGTGCGGGTCTATTTCCTGGTTTGCTATTAGCAGCAACAGCTTCACCGGTGTACCCTGAGCCTTTACACCCAAACAGAGGCGAGTGAGTTTGTGGAAATGCAGCCGGCATATGGATCCCTCTGTAAACGATCTCTACCTGTTCTTTTCCTGCCTGATTTGCTCTTAGTCCTGTTTTTGAGTCACGGCTGAGGCTAGCAGCGACGATAGGCACATCCCCTCCCCTCGGGACCGCCTGCAGTCCGAGCACATCAAACCTCGGCGTGAACGAACGCAAGAGCCCGCGGTGGTTTAATCCTGGTTTAGACCTGGTCTAGAGGAGGCACGGTTTGGGCACGGGTCTCGTGCTCGCAGCCCCGCGCCGGTCATGCTGCGCTATCACGGATTTGAGCACGATGAGCGCACGTGTCCTCGCGCACAGCCCCCCCCCCCTTCCCCCCACGCTTCACTATTAATACATTTTGTTGAAAATCTACGAAAGTTTGAGTGTTTAAACGAGAGAGAAATGTGACAAAACGTTAATTCGAGGGATTACTGTACTGACAAATATCGGCCATTAATATCGGCCCACTTTTACACATCGGGCCGATACGATATGTTAAAATTTGGGCAATATCGGCCGATACCGATGTTAATGCATCGTGGCAGTGGCGCTCTCATTGTCGCTCTGGGGCAGGGGTCGGCAACCTTAAATACATGATATACAGAACAGACTCACCATCAGCAGAACATCCTCTGTCACAGAAAAAACACGTATATTCCACTGAGTCGTGTCCTTTAGTCTGACAGAAGCTGACGCATCAGCGGCACAAGGAGTGTTTTTTTTGTTTTTTTTCAGCGCTTTTAAAACCACATGGCTTATTTGCATAAACTAAGTTTCGTTTCTGTAAAATGTAAACAAATGTGCGCAAAGCTGCAGTAAAAACACAAAACACATTAATATTTACTACTACTGCTCCTACGACTACTTCTACTGCTACTACAACATTGACTACTACTACTACTACTACTACTATTAGGTACTTCTACTGCTGTTGTATTGTAACGTGCAGTAAACAGGTTTAATCGGTTTATCAAAGCACAAAAACTGGTCTAGTCATCCTTTTGTTTTCCACAGACTGAAAGAGAGGGAGGGAGAGACAGAGCAAAAAGAGGGAGAGATGAGAGAGGGAGGGAGGGAGAGACAGATAGATGGATGGGTGGATGTTGGTAGAAAAGTCATGAAGCTCTGAGTCATCATTCAGGTGACATCATCAAATGGAGGGAGGAGAGAGAAGGGGGGAAGGGTGAAGGACATAAACAGAGGAGATGGAGTGGAGAGGAGGGGGGAGAGATAGGAGGGGGTAGGAGAGAAGGAGAGAGAGAAGGGGGGTGAAGGACATAAACAGGAGGTATAGAGGGGAGGAGGTGTGTGGAGAGAGAGGGAGAGGAAGGAGAACAAGGGCAGAGAGAGAAAATAGGGAGGGAGGGGAGAGGGAGGACAGGAGGAGAGAGAGAGGGAGAAGAGAAAAGAAAATAGACAGGGAGAGAAGAGGAGGGAGGAGAGACCAGAGGAGGGAGAGGGGAGGAGACAGAGAAGGGAGAGAGAGGAGGAGAGAGGAAAAAGGGAGAACAGAGAGGGGGGAGGAGAGAGAGAAAGATGGGGGAGGAGAGCGAGGGAGGGGAGAAGAGAAGAGGAGAGCCAGAGGAGAGGGGGGAGGAGAGACCAGAGGAGGGAGAGAGGAGGAGAGAGGGAGAACAAGGGAGGAGAGAGAGAGAGAAAGATGGGGGAGGAGCGAGAGGGAGAAAAGAAAAGAAAAGAAAAAGAGAGAGAGAGGAGGAGGGAGGAGAGGAGAGACCAGAGGAGAGAGAGAAGAGGAGACAGAGACCAAGGAGGGAGAGAGGAGGAGAGAGGGAGAGAGTAGGAGGGAGGAGAGGAGAGACCAGAGGAGGGAGAGAGGAGGAGACCGAGACAGAGGAGGAGAGAGGAGAGAGGGTGAACAGAGAGGGGGGAGGAGAGAGTAAATAGGGAGGAGAGAGAGGGAGAGAGGAGGAGGGAGGGAGAACAAGGGAGGAGAGAGAGAAAGATGGGGGAGGAGAGAGAGAGGAGAGGAGAAAAGAAAAGAAAAGAAAATAGAGAGGGAGAGCAGGAGGAGGGAGGAAAGGAGACACCAGAGGAGGGAGAGAGGAGTAGACAGAGACTGAGAAGGGAAAGAGGAGGAGAGAGAGGGAGAATAGAGAGGGGGAGGAGTGGAGAGGGAGGATAGAGGAGAAGAGCGTAAACAGGGAGTAGAGAGAGAAAGATGGGAGAGAAGAGAGAGGAGAAAAGAAAATAGAGAGGGAGAGACTAGGAGGGAGGAGAGGCGACACCAGAGGAGGGAAAGAGGAGGAGAGAGGGAGAACAGAGAGGGGGAGGAGAGAGTAAATAGGGAGGAGAGAGAGGGAGAAGAGAAAAGAAGAGAGAGAGGGAGAGAGGAGGAGTGAGGGAGAACAAGGGAGGAGAATAAATAGGAGAAAGAGAAAGATGGGGGAGGAGAGAGACGGAGAAGAGAAAAGAAAATAGAGAGAGAAGGAGGGAGGAAAGGAGACACCAGAGCAGAGAGAGAAGAGGAGACAGAGATGGAGGAGGGAGAGGAGAAGAGAGAGAGGGAGAATAGAGTGAGGGAGGAGTGGAAAGGGAGGACAGGCGAGAAGAGCGTAAACAGGGAGGAGAAGGGAGGAGAGAGAGAGGAGAAAGGGGGAGTGAGAGGGAGAAGAGGAGAGGGGGAGCAAGAGAAGAGAGGGAGGAAGAGGGAGGAGAGGGAAGCGTCTGGGGAGCAGCACAGATCCAGACAGGTCTAATGACACTGATGCAATAACATAAGAAGGGCGTTCACATGAGGGAGATCTGCTCGGACGATCGATTCTCACTCACTCATCAACCAGGACCAATATGAAATCATTAAAACAGCACTCTGGAACTTTTCTGATGTCTCATGTAGTCGGGTTATCAGAAATATGGAAAATCAGATACTAATCAATACTAAAACTATATCGAAACTGGGCTATTTTCTGATCCAGACCTGGAATTGTGTATTGAGTTCTTCTCTCAAACAGAAACACTCTGTTCCACCTTGTGATGTAATGTGGTGATACAGGAAGTGCTCCACTGTGTTTTTAAACTCCGTACACCTTCACGAGAAACATTTGGATAATTTAAGGCCTGGAATTGCCTCTAAAGGCTCATCTTTTAATCCACATTTTAGTCTGTTTAGACCTGGTTGGAGCTATGACCTTGGTTTAGTCCTGGTTTAGTCTTGGTTTAGTCCTGGTTCATACCCCTGCTTTAGTCTGTAAAACTGCACTGCTGTACTGGACTTGGTTTAGTCCTGGTTTAGCCCCCTTATTAAGACCTGGTTTAGCCCACGTTTAGTCCTGGTTTAGCCCTGGTTTAGTCCTGCTCCAGTCCTTGTTTAGTTCTGGTTTAGTCCTGGTTTAGTACTGGACTCGTTTAGTCCTGGTTTACCCCTTATTAAGACTTGGTTTAGCCCATGTTTAGTCCTGGTTTAGCCCTTGTTTAGTTCTGGTTTAGTCCTGGTTTAGTACTGGACAGGTTTAGTCCTGGTTTAGCCCTGGTTTAGTCTTGCTTCAGTCCTTGTTTAGTTCTGGTTTAGTCCTGATTTAGCCCTGGTTTTGTCCTGGTTTAGTTCTGGTTTAGTACTGGACTGGTTTAGTCCAAGTTTACTCTTGGTTTAGTCCTAATTTAGTCCTGATTTCAACCTTGTTTTGGTTATGGTTTAGTCATAGTTAAGACCTAAATTAGTCCTGGATTAATTCTTATTAATCCTTATTAATCCTTGCTTTAACCCTAGTTTAGTCCTGATTTAGTCCTGGTTTAGCCCTGGTTTAGCACTGGACTGGTTTGGTCCTGGTTTAGTCATAGTTTAGTCATGTTTTAGTCCTAATTTATCCCTGATTTCAGCTTTGTTTTGGTCATGGTTTAGTCATATTTAAAACTTAGTTTAGTCCCAGTTTAGTCCTGGTTCAGTCCTGGTTTAGCCGTAGTTCAGTCGTAATTTAGTCCTGCTTCAGTCCTTGTTTAGTCCTGGTTTAGTCCTGGTTTAGTCCTAATCGTGCTCTCTTGTCCCATACAAACCCCTCCAGCTCCAGTGCAATAGTCAATCGTTTAAATTTGTGTAATTTTAATCCACGTTTTGTCTGCACTTCCAGTAAAAGGACTTCTAGAGAACATCTGGGTTAATGGGTCAATGTATTTTTGGGTCTGCGTTTCTCCCTCGGGACTCCATGTTGAAGCTGTTACAAGGACACATCTGCTCCGTGTTATAACACCCAGGTCACTCCAACATGGCCACCGCCACCCGCCGCCGCTGAAACCTCATATAAACCCGATACAGGCCATAAAGAGGGATCAGCTGATGTTTCGTCAATACTCCGCTCGATAGAATGGAGGATCGCGTCATTGTACTGTCATCTAACAATTAACCCCGATAAGAAAGGCCTCGGAAATCCAATTCTGTGGACCAAAGCTAGAATTTACGAGCGAGGACGTGGAGACACAGGACAGTTTAATCCAGAGTCATAAATACGGCTCTAAATGTACTCGAGAGTTTTATAAGTGTCACAGATTTCAGGGACAGACGTTTACTCTGATGACAACTTTTTCACTTCACACTCGGGATAAATGAAGTATTTGAGTTCATTATTATACTACTACTACTACTACTGCTACTACTGCTACTACTACTACTACTACTACTACTGCTACTACTGCTACTACTACTACTACTACTACTACTGCTACTACTGCTACTACTGCTACTACTACTACTACTGCTACTACTGCTACTACTACTGCTACTACTCCTACTATTGCTACTAAAACTACTACTACTACTACTACTGCTACTATTGCAACTACTACTACAATTTCTACTATTACTACTGCTACTACTACAACTACTGCTACTAGGCGCTTTGTGTTACAATTTTGTATGAAAAGCGCTTTATAAATATTGTTTGTTTGTTTGTTTGTTTGTACTACTGCGACTACTACTACTACTATTACTACTACTGCTGCTATTATTTCTACTATTAGTGCTACTACTACTGCTGATACTGCTACGACTACTACTGTACTTTCATTACTACTACTACTAATTGTAATCAAATTTTTCTTGTGTAGTATTGATGTACTTCACTGATTTCTCCTGGTTTAATCTGTTTTTTGTTCTGTCTTAGTCCTGGTTTTACTCTTTGTTTATGAATAAATACCTTTTACATTCTGGTTCTAGTTTTATCCTAGAAGTTTTTATCATGGTTTAGTCCTGGTTTAGTCCTGGTTTAGTCCTGGTTTAGTCCTTGTTTGGAGTCATGACCTTGCTTAGTCCTGGTTCATACTTCTGATTTAGTCCTGTTTTTTGGCCCTGGTTTAATCCTGATTTCAATCTTGTTTTGATCATGGTTTAGACCTGGGTTAGTCCCTGGTTCAGCCCTGTTTTAGTCCTGTTTTAGTCCTGTTTTAGTCCTGGATTAGTTCTTGTTTCAGCCCTAGTTTAGTCCTGGTTCAGTCCTGGTGTAGCCCTGGTTCAGTTCTGGTTTAGTCCCTGATTTAGTCTTGGTTTAGTCCTTGTTTCAGCCCTGGTTTAATCCTGGTTCAGTCCTGCTTTAGTCCTGGTTTAGCCCTGGTTCAATTCTGGTTTAGTCCCTGATTTAGTCCTGGTTTAGTCCTGGCTTAGTCCAGGTTCAGTCCTGGTTTAGTCCTTGTTTCAGCTCTGGTTTAGTCCTGGTTTAGCCCTGATTCAGTCCTGGTTTAGCCCTGGTTCAGTTCTGGTTCAGTCCCTGATTTAGTCCTGTTTTAGTTCTGGTTCAGTCCTGGATCAGTCCTGGTTCAGTCCGGGTTTAGCCCTGGTTAAGTCCTAGTTCAGTCCTCGTTTATTACTGGTTCAATCCTGGTTCAGTCCTAGTTCAGTCCTGGTTTAGTTCTGGTTTAGTCCTGGCTCGGTCCTGGTTCAGTCCTGGTTTAGCCCTGGTTCAGTCCTGGCTTAGCACTGGTTTAGTTCTGGTTCAGTCCTGGTTCAGTCCTGGTTTAGTCCTGGTTCAGTCCTGGTTTAGTCCTGGTTTAGTCCTGATCTAATCTTGCTCTATCTCTCCTGTCATTCTCACTCTGTTGTCCCAATACAAACCCCTTCAAGTCCATGAATCAGACTCCTCTCTCGTCCTATTGGCTCTGCTCTCTTGTCGGGGGCTGGTCCTCGCCTCTGATTGGCTGCCGTCTCCTTGTGGGCGGGCTTTGTTTGTGGGCAGGAAGAGGGACAGTCTATCTCTCGGTGCATGCTATTCAGAAAGAGAGGAGCAGGCAAGAGCGGAGTTGGTCACACACTCGCTGCTGCAGAATTCCAGTCTTGGCATGGACTGATTCTACTTTTTGGATTGACAACTTTGGAAATTTTACGAGAGTTTTGTGGAAAAATACGGAAATCCAAACGGAAAAATATTCTAGAGTTGGAGGTAAGAAGCGGGTTTTCGGATGGTGCATTGCTGCATAGGCTGGGTGGGGAGGTTGTGTCTACAGGACAAGACTAAAGCATGGGACAGTGGAGTGCTTTTAGACCTGGTTAAGTCCTGGTTTAGACCTGGTCTAGTCCTGGTCTAGATCTGGTATAGTCCTGGCATAATAGTCCTTCTGTATGTCGTGCTTTTGGAATAGGTCATGTTTTGATTAATAACTATTACTGCAGTTAAGTCCTGGCTTAGACCTGGTTTAGTTCTGGTTTAGTCCTGGTTTAGTTCTAGTTTAGTCCTGGTTTAGACCTGGTTTAGTTCTGGTTTAGTCCTGGTTTATATCTAGTTTATTCCTGCCATAAAAGTCCTTCCTGGTTTTGGAATTTGTTTTGGTGATTATTAACTTTTATTTTAGACCTGGGGTAGTCCTGGTTTAGTTCTGGTTTAGGTCCTGGTTTATCGTAATCTAATCATTGAGTCCTTTGTGTTTGTCCTGGTTAAGTTGATTTTCTGAATTAAAATTTCAAAACATAAAACTGCAGTGGTCTGTACTGGACTTGGTTCCATCCTGGATTTGTACTGGTTTAGTCCTGGCTTAGTCCTAGTTTAGTCTTGTTTTTTTTTTTTCCTCTTTATTTCATTTGTTAAGACAAAACAAAAAAAATAACAGATGCAACATACTTGCATCTATACAATTATTACCTGGGGTAGTCCTGGTTTAGTCCTAGTTTATTCCTGGTTTAGTACTGGTTTAGTACTGGTTTAGTCCTGGTTTAGTCCTAGTTTATTCCCGGTTTAGTCCTGGTTTAATCTTGGTTTAGCTCTATAGTCCTGGTTTATTTGGTTTAGACCTGATGTTGCCCTGGTTTAGTCTGAGTTTAGTCCTGGTTTAGTTGGTTTAGTCTTGGTTTAGACCTGATTTAGTCCTGGTTTAGTTGGTTTAGTCTTGGTTTAGACCCGATTTAGTCCTGGTTTAGTTGGTTTAGTCTTGGTTTAGACCTGATTTAGTCCTGGTTTAGTTGGTTTAGTCTTGGTTTAGACCTGATTTAGTCCTGGTTTAGTCCTGGTTTAGTTGGTTTAGTCTTGGTTTAGATCTATAGTCCTGGTTATTCCTAGTTTAGTCCTACTTTAGTTGGTTTAGTCTTGGTTTAGATCTATAGTCCTGGTTTACACCTGATTTAGTCCTGGTTTAGGTGGTTTAAACCTGATTTAGTCCTGGTTTAGTTGGTTTAGTCTTGGTTTAGATCTATAGTCCTGGTTTAGTTGGTTTAGACCTGATGTTGCCCTGGTTTAGTCCGAGTTTAGTCCTGGTTTATTTGGTTTAGTCTTGGTTTAGACCTGATTTAGTCCTGGTTTAGTCCTGGTTTAGTTGGTTTAGTCTTGGTTTAGACCCGATTTAGTCCTGGTTTAGTTGGTTTAGTCTTGGTTTAGACCTGATTTAGTCCTGGTTTAGTCCTGGTTTAGTTGGTATAGTCTTGGTTTAGACCTGATTTAGTCCTGGTTTAGTCTTGGTTTAGATCTATAGTCCTGGTTTACACCTGATTTAGTCCTGGTTTAGTCCTGGTTTAGGTGGTTTAGACCTGATTTAGTCCTGGTTTAGTTGGTTTAGTCTTGGTTTAGATCTATAGTCCTGGTTTATACCTGATTTAGTCCTGGTTTAGGTGGTTTAGACCTGATTTAGTCCTGGTTTAGTCCTGGTTTAGCCCTGGTTTAGTTGGTTTAGTCTTGGTTTAGATCTATAGTCCTGGTTTACACCTGATTTAGTCCTGGTTTAGGTGGTTTAGACCTGATTTAGTCCTGGTTTAGCCCTGGTTTAGTTGGTTTAGTCTTGGTTTAGATCTATAGTCCTGGTTTACACCAGATGTAGTCCTGGTTTAGTCCTGGTTTAGTCCTGGTTTAGGTGGTTTAGACCTGATTTAGTCCTGGTTTAGTTGGTTTAGTCTTGGTTTAGATCTATAGTCCTGGTTTAGACCTGATTTAGTCCTGGTTTAGTCCTGGTTTAGTTGGTTTAGTCTTGGTTTAGATCTATAGTCCTGGTATAATGAGAGAGATGCTGTGGTTTTGAAATGACTAAAGTTATGATTAAGTTACTGCAGTGGCCAGTACTGATGTTCTTTTCGTTCTGTATTTAGTCCTGGTTTAGTTCTGGTCTAGTTCTGGTTCAGTTCTGGTCTAATCCTGGTCTAGTCCTCTGTTTTAGTTTTTTTTTTTTTAATCAATGATCCTGTGATAATGTGTGAAAGCATCATGCGTACTGCACTCCTTTCATCATTATATTATATAATGGTATATTGTGAATTACTCACTCCTGTAGTCCTTGTCTCGTCTTGTTTAGTCTAGTTTAGTCTTGGTTTACTTTTGGTTTAGTCCTAGTTATGTTTTTTTGTGTGCGCGGTTTACAATTTTTGTCTAATTCTAGTTAAGTCCTGCTTTAGTGCCTGGTTTAGTTCTGGTATAGTCCTAGTTAAATCCTGGTTAAGTTCTAGTTTAATACTTGTTTATTCCTAGTTACGTCCTGGTTTAGTCCTGGTTTAATCCTGCCGTAGTTAGTCCCAATTAAGTCCTGGTAAAGTTCTAGTTTAATTCTTGTTCAGTCCCATTTAAGTCCTGGTTTAGCCCCAGTTTAGTCCCGGTTTAGTCCTGCCTTAGTCCTCCCTCAGTTAGTCATAGTTAAATCAAATTTAAGACCCCGTTTAGTCTTGGTTTAGTCTAGATGTATATATTTAATTGCAATAAAACCTCTCTTAAACAGTAAAATCCCCGTAACTCTCCCTTAAACGTCTGTATTCCCTGTTGTCCCATAGAGAGTAATGGACTGTCTTATTCTTATATCAGATCCATTATCACAGCCTTGCACATGTTTAAATGTCAGCGTTGGTTTTTGTCACTCGGGTTCTGTATTTTTCACTCTATTGAGAAGGAAAAAAACTGTTATTTTGGTGACTCACCGAGAGGAAAGTGAAAGACGAATTTAGCTGGAAAAAATGTTCAAAGTGTGCGGTTATGTTAAGTCAGTGCCAAGTCTGACTGAACGGGCAAGGGCTGGATCAGGGAGGGCATCTGACATAAAGGAAAGGCCAAATGTTAGAGTAATATTGTGTTTTTTAGTTTAGTCCTAGTTTAGTCCTCCTTTAGTCCTGTTTTTTGTCCTGGTTTAGTCCTGATTTAGTCCTTTTCTCATCCTGTTTTTTGTCCTGGTTTTGATCTTGGTTTAGATTTGGTTTAGTCATAGTTTGTCCTGATTTAGTCCTCCTATAGTCCTGGTTTTAGTCTGGGTTTTAGTCCTGATTTAGTCCAAGTTTAGATCTGGTTTAGTCGTCCTCTAGTTCTGGTTTAGATCTGGTGTAGTCCTGGTTTAGTCCTGGTTTAGTTCTGGTTTAGTCCTCCTCTAATCCTGGTTTTAGTCCTGGTTTAATCCTGGTTAGTACTGGTTTAGTCCTCCTCTAGTCCTGGTTTTAGTCCTGGTTTAGATTTGGTTTAGTACTGGTTTAGTCCTCCTCTAGTCCTGGTTTTAGTCCTGGTTTAGATTTGGTTTAGTCCTGGTTTTAGTCCTAGTTAAAATTTTGTTCAGTCCTGGTTTGTCCTGATTTAGTCCTGGTTTAATCCTGGTTTAGTCCTCCTCTAGTCCTGGTTTTAGTCCTGGTTTAGATTTGGTTTAGTCCTGGTTTAGCCCTGGTTTTAGTCCTAGTTTAAATTTTGTTTAGTCCTGGTTTGTCCTGATTTAGTCCTCCTATAGTCCTGGTTTTAATCCGGGTTTTAGTCCTGATTTAGTCCAGGTTTAGATCTGGTTTAGTCCTCCTCTAGCCCTGGTTTAGATATGGTTTAGTCCTGGTTTAGTCCTCCTCTCGTCCTGGTTTTAGTCCTGGTTTCATCCTGGTTTAGTACTGGTTAGTCCTCCTCTAGTCCTGGTTTTAGTCCTGGTTAAGTCCTGGTGTAGATCTGGTTTAGTCCTGGTTTTAGTCCAGGTTTAGTCCTTGTCCTGGTTCATCCTTATTCCCTGTAGTTTCATATTTACAACCTTTTGTAATTTCATTCGATTCAATTTAATTGGAACTTGCTGTATATGTCTCACATTATCATTAACCTTTCAAATATGACCTACATCAGGACCTACATTTCGTTCGTCTCACTAATGAGCTGCATTGGAAAGTTCCGCAGTATGGCATTAAACTTATTTGTCTCACAGTTATTAATTTTGGTTGTTTATTGTTGTTTGTTATTAACCCTGTACAGCAAAATGGATTCTTGCAATGTTTATGACTCACGAAAATCTATTTTTGCGTGCACCCACTGTACGAGTTCTGTGGGCGGGTGGACCAATCACGTCGCAGCGTTGAGGTGTGGGCGGAGCCAAAGATGAAGCGCCCAAACGAACCAAAACAAACATGCCGACACAGACAAACTTCAGCCTATTTTAGCGTCAATATATCATTTTTATCATATTTATATTATATTTAGTTTGTGGAAAACGTAAACGTGCAAAAGTGAAAAAGCTCTCAACTGGATTTAACCAAAGTTTGATTTTTGCCTTTTTCCTCTGCTGTGACGCTTCGACCAGTCAGATTCAGATAACCGCCATGACGCTCGTTCCAGATTGATCATGTGTAGAACTCACTTGGAAAACACTCCTTCGTGAAACATTCTCGGCTTGACAAATCTCCATGGAAACAAGAAGCTGCTGAGAAGTTACGTGGTTCAGTCCTGGTTTGAATCTGGTTTTGTCTTTGTTTAAATTTAACTTTAGCTACATTTAAACCCATGTTGTGGCATGATTTAGTCTGGAGAAAAAAACAACAACATTTTAGTCCTTAGTAATAGTAGTAGTTTAGTTCTGGTTTAGTCCTGGTCTCATCCTGATATAGTCCTCGTTTAGTCCTGGTCTAGCCCTGGTCTTATCCTGGTTTAGTCCTGGTCTGTAGTATGTAGCAGCGTTCAGTTTGCAGTCACAGTTAAAGATCAAAAGGATGGTTTAGTCCTGGTCTAAGCCTGGTCTGTATATTTCCATATTTAGCAGCGTTCGTGGTCAGTCTCCCCACAGTTAAAGACCAAAAGAGTGGATGAGTCCTGGTCTAGTCCTGGTTTAGTCCTGGTTTGGCCCTGGTTTAGCCCTGATCTATCCCTGATCTAGTCCTGGTTTAGTCCTGGTTTAGTCCTCGTCTGTATATTTCCATATTTAGCAGCGTTCGTGGTCAGTCTCCCCACAGTTAAAGACCAAAAGGGTGGATCAGTCCTGGTTTAGACCTAGTTTAGTCCTTGTTTAGCCCTGGTTTAGCCCTGGTCTAGTCCTAGTTTAGCCCTGGTCTAGTCCTGGTTTAGTCCTGGTTTAGCCCTGGTCTGTATATTTCCATATTTAGCAGCTTTCGTGGTCAGTCTCCCCACAGTTAAAGACCAAAACAGTGGATCAGTCCTGGTTTAGCCCTGGTCTAGTCCTAGTTTAGCCCTGGTCTAGTCCTGGTCTAGCCCTGGTCTAGTCCTGGTTTAGTCCTGGTCTAGTCCTGGTTTAGCCCTGGTCTGTATATTTCCATATTTATCAGCTTTCGTGGTCAGTCTCCCTACAGTTAAAGACCAAAACAGTGGATCAGTCCTGGTCTAGTCCTGGTTTAGTCCTGGTTTGGCCCTGGTTTAGCCCTGATCTATCCCTGATCTATCCCTGATCTAGTCCTGGTTTAGTCCTGGTTTAGTCCTCGTCTGTATATTTCCATATTTAGCAGCGTTCGTGGTCAGTCTCCCCACAGTTAAAGACCAAAAGGGTGGATCAGTCCTGGTTTAGACCTAGTTTAGTCCTTGTTTAGCCCTGGTTTAGCCCTGGTCTAGTCCTAGTTTAGCCCTGGTCTAGTCCTGGTTTAGTCCTGGTTTAGCCCTGGTCTGTATATTTCCATATTTAGCAGCTTTCGTGGTCAGTCTCCCCACAGTTAAAGACCAAAACAGTGGATCAGTCCTGGTTTAGCCCTGGTCTAGTCCTAGTTAAGCCCTGGTCTAGTCCTGGTCTAGCCCTGGTCTAGTCCTGGTTTAGTCCTGGTCTAGTCCTGGTTTAGCCCTGGTCTGTATATTTCCATATTTATCAGCTTTCGTGGTCAGTCTCCCCACAGTTAAAGACCAAAACAGTGGATCAGTCCTGGTCTAGTCCTGGTTTAGCCCTGGTTCAGCCCTGGTCTAGTCCTGGTTTAATCCTGGTTTAGTCCTTGTCTGTATCGTTCCATATTTAGCAGCGTTCGTGGTCAGTTTGTGGTCATTCCCCCCACAGTTAAAGACCAAAAGGGTGGATCAGTCCTGGTTTAGCCCTGGTCTAGTCCTAGTTTAGCCGTGTCTAGTCCTGGTCTAGTCCTGGTTTAGTCCTGGTTTAGTCCTGGTCTGTATAGTTCCATATTTAGCAGTGTTCGTGGTCAGTTTGCGGTCATTCCCCCCACAGTTAAAGGCCAAACTGTGGTGTAATGTCTGGATGCAGATTGGGGGAAGTGACTTGTTTTCTCTATAATGGAACATCAGACCTGCCCTTCCTGTGGGGAAGAATGGGATCCAGTCGTCATCCATTTTCAAATTCCCCTGAAAAATATTGTGTTGTCGCTTGGAAACTGTTATTTTATTTTCATTTCATTATACTTGCTGAATCATCCTCTGCTTTCTTTAGAATTTAGCAGATATTTTGTGGTTTGTCTTGGTTTAGTACTGGTTTATTCCTAGTTTAGTCCTAGCTCAGTCCTGGTTTAGTCCTGGGTTAGTGCTAGTTTAGTCCTGGT
Source organism: Paratrypauchen microcephalus (assembly GCA_036785185.1). Classification (NCBI taxonomy): domain Eukaryota; kingdom Metazoa; phylum Chordata; class Actinopteri; order Gobiiformes; family Gobiidae; genus Paratrypauchen; species Paratrypauchen microcephalus. The sequence goes on from JAVJIX010000051.1 coordinate 2,740,285, forward strand.
TTAGTTCTGGTTTAATCCTGGTTTAGCCCTGGCTTGGTCCTGGTTTAGTCTTAGTTTAGTTCTGGTTTATTGGTTTATGACAGTCCTGATTTACTTCTAATTTAGTGCTCATTTAGTCCTAGTTTAGTGTTAGTTTAGTTTTACTTTAGCCCTAGTTTAATCCTTGTTTACTCCTAGCTCAGTCCTGGTTTAGTCCTAGTTTAGTCCTGGCTTAGTCCTGGTTTAGTCTTAGTTTAGTCCTGATTTAGCCCTGGCTTAGTCCTGGTTTAGCCCTGGTTTAGTCCTATCACAGTCCTGATTTACTCCTAGTTTAGTCCTCATTTAGTCCTAGTTTAGTCTTAGTTTAGTTCTACTTTAGTCCTAGCTCAAACCTGGTTTAGTCCTGTTTTAGTTCTGGTTTAGTCCTATCACAGTCCTGATTTAGTCCTTGTTTAGTCCTAATTTAGGTCTAGTTTAGTCCTGTTTTTCTCCTAGCTCATTCCTGGTTTAGTCCTGGTTTACCCCTGGCTTAGTCCTGGTTTAGTCTTAGTTTAGTCCTGATTTAGCCCTGGCTTAGTCCTGGTTTAGTCCTGGTTTAGTCCTATCACAGTCCTGATTTACTCGTAGTTTAGTCCTAATTTAGTCCTAGTTTAGTCCTGGTTTAGTTCTAGTTTTATCTCTAGTCCAGGTTTAGCATCATTTTTTAATATAGTCTTTCCTACGTTAGCCCAATTTTAGTCCCTGTTTGTAAATTTTTTTTAGAACCAAAGGGTTGCCAGTTCAATATAAGCTGTTGCATTGTCTTTTGATCAAGACACTTTACTTATCTTGCTTTATATGAATGTGTTGAAACTACATTTCTCAGATAGTAACTATACTTTTGAGGATAAAGTCCTGGTTTAGTCCTGGTTTAGTCCTGGTTTGTACAGGCTTAGTCCTCATTCAGACTAAGATTTAGCCTGTAAAAATTAACTGACAGAAAATATAAAAAAATAAATTAAAAAAGGGGGAAATCAGGTACAGATCTGTTTCGTTCTTATGAATTTTGGCTTGAATGACGACACAATTAAATCACCTAATAATGTTAAAGGAGCATTCTGTAACTTTTCTGGTGGAGGGTCTGTCGAATGCTTGTCACCATGGAGATGTTCTTGCTTTGTATGGCATTAAACCTTTCTATCTTCATGGCGACCAAACCTGCCCGAGTTACAGGTCAGAACTGTGGAGAGGCAACCCCACTCACAGTCAGAATGCCTGTTTGTTTTTCGAGGTATTTTTGAGCTGTAAAACCACCTGTAATTGAATAAATGTAAATGTAAAAGCTGTAATGTCACACTGTGGAACATTCCAGACAGTGTAATGATGTATCAAACAGTTATTCTGCTTGTCTATATTATATTTTGTCAGTTTAAACATACCTTCTCCGAACTCAGTGCTTTTAATCTAACCATACAACCCAAAATCCTGCTGGAAGCTTTTAGCACGTTACACTGCTCAGAGTAGACGGGGGGTAGACAGGGGGTATTTAGGTCATGGGGACAGTTCAATATCATGTGCAGGGGCAAAAGGACTGGCTAAGCTAAGGCTAAGCTAATGCTATTATCATATAAAGCATTGCTTTCTGCTGACTGTGGCATTCTTCTTCTTCTATTGTCTTAGCAGCTCACTCGGCCGTGCTAATCGCTAATGCTACCACCTGATGATAGCGCTTGGCTTATGTCCTGCGCAATTTATCAAGTATAGCACTTTTAAAACGCAATTTGGCATCTCTGCGTGATTGATCTCTTACTTACCTCTTATAAGTAGTTTTTTTAAAGGTGCTATATTACACAAAATGGATTCTTTGTGAGCTTTTAGTGATGTTATAATGCTGTTACCGCCTCAAAAACAGCAAAGTGAACAGCTTTTTTAACCTTTAGTTCAGTAGAGATGGGCAATTCCAGGACTGAAATGATCCAAATTAGTTCTAGTGAAGGTGTGTGGAGTTTAAAAACACAGTGGAGCACTTCTTGTATTACCACGCGACATCACACGTTGGAACAGAGTGTTTTCTATTTGAGTGAAGAACTCAGTTATAATGTTGTTTCCCTTTTACAAACATACCCGGAGCCCTGAACAAAAGATAAATGGCACCTCCTAACTTCAAAAACTACCACTTTGTGACATCACAAGGTGGAACAGAGCATTTTGAGCTTTGGAGGTGTAGACAGACTAATAATAAACGATTTCTCAAACATGTGAATCAAACAAAGCACAACTCCAGGTCGTTTTTTGCAGAGGTAATAACATTATTACATGGTTTAAAGCTCACAAGTATCCAGTTTGCGTAATACGGGACTTTTAAGAGATGTTCCCAATAGCTATATATACTTTTTAAATTACATTTCCACTAATTAACATTTTATCTTGGCGGTATAACTGTGTTTGCATGGCCAGGAGGAACAGATGTATGGAAACTGAATGGTTGAATAGAGGTTCATTGTAAAACACCAAGAAGCTAATGCTGAAGTTGAACTCAGTAATGGAAACAGCGACGTTGCTAAAATTGAATCAAAACACCATTTACTTGTAGGAAGCTGGGTTTGACGCTAGCATCATTAGCGTCATTAGCGTACAGAGGTGACAGGAGACAACCCAGAGCTAAACTCGAGATCTAGACCAGAAATGTAGAAACCAGAGGCCTATATTACGCAAAAGTGACTCTTGTGAGGTTTAAACCATGTTATAATGTTGTTTCCTCCTCAAAAACAGAACTGGAGTTGTGTTAGTTTCATTCACATGTTTGAATACTTCTTTATTTTTAGTCTGTTTACATCTTCAAAGCTTAAAATTTTTCAACTTATTAGCTCCTTTTACCTTTAGTAGAGATTAGTAGTTCCAGGGCTGAAAGCTAAACCAGGTCTAAACTAGGTCTAAACAAGGACTAAACAAGGTCTAAACAGAGACTAAACTAGGACTAAACCAGATCTAAACCAGGTCTAAACTAGGTCTAAACAAGGACTAAACAAGGTCTAAACAGAGACTAAACTAGGACTAAACCAGATCTAAACCAGGTCTAAACCAGGACTAAACCACCTCTAAACCGGGACTAAACTAGGAGTACATCTGAACTACATTAAACCCAAGTCTAAACCAAGATTAACCAGGTCCAAACCAGGTCCAAACCAGGTCCAAACCAGGTCCAAACCAGGTCTAAACAAGGTCCATGCAAGGTCTAAACCAGGACTAAACCACCTCTAAACTGGGACTAAACTAGGAGTACATCTGAACTAGATTAAACCCAAGTCTAAACCAAGGTTAACCAGGTCCAAACCAGGTCCAAACCAGGTCCAAACCAGGTCTAAACAAGGTTCAAACCAGGTCCAAACCAGGACTAAACCAGGACTTTAACTATTTTTACATTTTCACCTGTTAAACTTGTATTGACCCGTTCTGCCATATGGACTTTTAAACCTCTATTGTTTTCTTTGGCTGATTATAATCTTTGGTGTGTTTGCATTTCTCTGTTATGACTTTGCTTAAAAATACAACGGCATCTGTTGACTACTCCTTATCAGGAATATAGGGAAGTGTAACGATAACTAACCCATAAAACATGAGGCAAATTAAACAAATTGGCTGACACCTATTGTATCTTTCAACTAAACCAGCACTAAACCAAGTACTGAACCAGGACTAAGTCAGAACTAAACCACGACTAAGCAGAAATTGAACAGGATCAAACCATTACTACTACCAGGAATTCTCAAGTCTAAACCAAAACTAAACCAAGGATTAAACCAAGGACTGAACCAGGACTAAGTCAGAAGTAAACCACGATTACACTAGGACAAAACAAGGACTTTACCAGAACTAAACCAGGATTTAACCATTAGTAAACCTGAACTAAAGTCGTGAAACACTGGTAAAACATGGTACAAGAAGGATAAGATCAGGATATAACAGAAATGAAACCAGGACTATACAAGGAATAAACCAGGACATAATTAGGACTAAACCAGAACTAACTCAGAACTACACTAGGACTAAATCAGGACTAAATCAGGACTAAACCAGGACTAAACCCGAACTTAACCAGGACTAAACCAGGATTAAATAAGCATTAAACCAGAACTAAAGTAGGACTAAAGTAAGGCTAAACCAATACTATGATAAGATTAGACTAGGCCTAAACTGGTCTTAACCAGGACTATACAAGGACTAAACAAGGAATAAACTTGGACAAAACTAGGACTAAACCAGGACTGAACCATTGCTAATTTGAACTAAAATACTTTTAACTGGGACTAAACCAGGACTGAACCATTACTAATTTGACAAAGTACTTTAAACTGGGACTAAACCAGGACTGAACCATTACTAATTTGAATGAAAGTACTTTTAAAATGGGACTAAACCAGGACTGAACCATTATTAATTTGAACTAAAGTACTTTTAAACTGGGACGAAACTAGGACTGAACATAAATCAGCATTATTTTCTGTTGTCCACGAGCTAAAAAAAATCTCGTATATTTGCCCTCTTGCTAACCTGGCGTGTAGATATAAAAACACCCCTGTAGAGCTGGATCGCATTAGATTCGACAGCGCCCGGATTACCGCCCTGATATTAGCAGCAGCTGGCGGGGCATTAGCTTGTCGTGTTTGCCTAATTGAACACGAGTCAGCAGGAAGTGAAAGTCATGGCGGTGACCTTTGCATGTGCTGCGTGTTAGCCTATTAGCCTGCTATCGCTAACACTTTATCTTCTGTGTGCTCAGAGCTAGCCACGATAAGCTACTGGTTTTTGTCTTTATTTACAACGGAGAAAATGAAAGTTGGTTTAGACTAGGGCTACATGATATAAAAAAAGCAGAAGTTATAATCCAAAGTTATTCCTCACTTGGGTCGGAATTATTCACCAGGATGAATTTATAAAAGCTTTTCACAACTGCTTTAACTGATGCTAACGTGCACTTCCTGATTCTTAGACAATAAAATGTGTTATAATTATATGCAGACAGTACATATTCTGACCTCAAGAGCTGGTTTAGTCCTGGTTTCATCCTAATTTAGTCCTGGTTTAGTCCTGGTTTAGATTTGGTTTAGTCCTAGTTTAGTCCTGGTTTAGGCCTGGTTTAGTCCTGGTTTAGTCCTAGTTTAGACCTGGTTTAGTCCTGTTTTAGTCCTAGTTTAGACCTGGTTTAATCCCGGTTTAGTCCCGGTTTGTAGATTTTAGTCTTAGATAGTTTTTGTTTAGTCGTCTTTATATTGTATTTTGTACACTGTCTTTTTGCAGTTTAGTCCTAATTTAGGCCTGGTTTAGTCCTAGTTTAGACCTGGTTTAATTCTGGTTTAGTCCTGGTTTAGTCCCGGTTTAGTCACAGTTTAGACCCGGTTTAGTCCTAGTTTAGTCCTGGTTTAGACCTGGTTTAGTCCTGGTTTAGACCTGGTTTAGTCCTGTTTTAGTCCTAGTTTAGACCTGGTTTAATCCTGGTTTAATCCTGGTTTAGTCCTGATTTAGTCCTGGTTTAGTCCTGGTTTATTCCTGGTCTAGTCCTGGTTTAGTCCCAGTTTAGTCCCGGTTTAGTCCCAGTTTAGACCCGGTTTAGTCCTGGTTTAGACCTGGTTTAGACCTGGTTTAGACCTGGTTTAGACCTGGTTTAGTCCTGGTTTCACCCTGATATTCTGTGCTACCATGACATTATAAAAACAAGTGTAGATCAAGTTGCGATGTGTTGTTGAATGTAAAAGCAACTAAACCAGGTCCAAATCAGGTGTAAACCAGGATTTTTTCGGGTCTAAACAAGATCTAAGCAAGGACTAAACCAGTACTAAACCAGGACTACATCAGAACTAACCTAAGACTAAACTAAAACTAAACTAGAAGTAAACCAGAACTAAATTGGGTTTAAACCAGGACTAAATTAGAACTAAACCAGGAATAAACCAGAACTAAGCCAGGCCTAAACCAGGACTAAACCAGGACTAAACCAGGTCTAAACTAGTATTAAACCAGAACTAAACAGTAATAAACCAGAACTAAACCAGACCTAAACCAGACCTAAACCAGGACTAAACCAGGATTAAACCAGAACTACACCAGGACTAAACCAGAACTAAACCAGGATTAAACCAGGTCTAAACCAGTATTAAACCAGAAGTAAACACTGATAAACAAGGACTAAACCAGGACTAAACCAGGACCAAACATGGTCTCTCTTAGCTCACCTCTGTGTATCTATAAACCTCGCCTTGTTTTGAATGCCTTCCATGTTTGGAGTTGTTGTTCATTCTCTTGACCTTAATTCAGGGTTATCTCACATTTTGTTTTGGCTTCAGCAAAAGTCAAACAAGGATTTCATTCACCAACCTTCACCTGCACTCGATCGCGTAAGATACAGAAAAGAAATATGTGTTTTAGGTAACTCTAGGATAAAAAAATGTGTCTAAATTATAATAATTATTAATAAATAATACAACATACTACATATAAAAACGGACTCGGTATATAAAAAATGTTAACCAAGAACTAACCCGGGACTAAATCAGGACTAAACATAGTCTGGTTTAAATGTGGACTAAAACAGAAATAAACTAAGTCTAAAGGTCTAAAAATGGACACTATGTAAAAATTAGGACTACACCAGGACTAAACCAGGATTATACATATGGACTAAATGTGGACTAAACCAGGCTAAAGTCAGGATTTGACCAAAACTAAACCAGAACTAAATCAGGTCTAAACTCTGACTTTTTATTTACTTTTTATTATCTGCTTATTGGAGCTCTCAGTGTTACTGGGCCTATCCACATGAAACAAAAACTAACAGAGGTGAATCTTCAAAAATCATTACTGAGGAATATTTTCTTCTAGGTGGATTATGTTGCATTCGGTTGACAGCACAAAATTGAAGAATACCTCTAAACCAGGTCTAAACCAGGACTAAATCAGGTTTAAATCATGACTAAACCAGGATTAAACCACAACAAATCTACAATGCTATTGAACCAGTTCTTAGCCATCTCTCAAACATAGATGCACCGGTATTAAAATATAGTAAACCAGATCTAAACCAGGATTAAACCTGAACTGAACCAGGGCTAAACCAGAACTCATCCAGGTCTACAGCTGGACTAAACGAGGACTAAACTACAGACTATATCAGGTCTAAACCAGGACTAAACCAAGAACATATCAGGACTATATCAGGTCTATAGCTGAACTAAATGTGGACTAGACCAGTCTAAGACCAGGAACTAGTTGAAACTAAACCAGGACTGTACCAGGACTATATCAGGACTATATCAGAACTATATCAGAATTAAACCGGGACTAAACCAGGACTATATCAGCGCTAAACCAATAATAAACCAGGAATATATCACAACTAAACCAGGAATAAACCAGGACTATATCAGGACTATATCAGAACTAAACCAGGACTAAACCAGGAATAAACCAGGACTATATCAGAACTAAACCAGGACTAAACCAGGAATAAACCAGGACTATATCAGAACTAAACCAGGAATAAACCAGGAATAAACCAATTCTATATCAGGACTATATCAGGAGCAAACCAAGACTAAATCAGGACTATAACAGAACTAAACCAGGTCTATAGCTGGACTAAATGTGGAATAAACCAGGACTATAAGAGAACTAAACCAGGTCTATAGCTGGACTAAATGTGGATTAAACCAGGACTATAAGAGAACTAAACCAGGTCTATAGCTGGACTAAATGTGGATTAAACCAGGACTATAAGAGAACTAAACCAGGTCTGTAGGTGGAGTAAATGTGGACTAAACCAGGTTAACATCTGTATTAAATCTGAGATATTCCTTAACAAAAAAGGCTCAAAATCTAAACCAAACCTTTCATCTACATTTCAGTTTGTCTGTTATTTTACTGTTTTTTGCCTTATGCATAATAAAAAAAAAACACTTTTGCACTTTTAGTGTCAAATTTAGTTTGAATTTCCAATCGTTTTTTTTTTACAATCCTGGTCTGACTCAGTGTTGTGCTCGTCTCCACGGTAACACAGAGTTTCTAAGCAACTATTGAAAACACTGGCTCCTCCAACTATACACCAAAATAACCTCGTTAGTTAGCATTAACCGCTGATTTTAGGTTTCAGGCTACTACTAATGACACCGTAAACTCTTATATTCACTTTAAGGCTTTTTGTTTTTGTTTTGAAGTGGTTAAATGCATAAAAAACAGTCCATATTACACAATTATATACTTATATCAGTTTATTTATGTTGTTTTCAGATTATCTACTTACTAGTTCTGATTTGGATTAATTCTAGTCTAGAGGTAGTTTATTTTAAGAGAACTGCAGGGACAGATCATTTCTCAACTTTTAAACATCTTAAATTTTGGCCAAGCTTTTCTGCAGTGCATGTGGTAATACAGGAAGTGCTCCACTGTGTTTTTAAACTCCACACACAGACCTTTAAAGTCTCTATACCTGATTTTTTTTCTGTCTTAAAAATGTAAAAAAAAAAACAGAACTGGTTCATTTAAAACAGTTTGCAGTGGTCCAAAGTCATTGCATTTTCACAGTTTTCACAGTAAAGCTAACAGCAACCAACATGCAAACACGCACTTCCTGATTGGATTGAACTGGAATTGAACAAAAACTTTCAAAATTCATGGGTGGGATCGACTTGCTGGATTCCTTCACAGCCAAGTACAAGTTGCACATGAGGTGCAAACGGTGGTACATGTACATCTTTTGGCACACCATCATCATTGCCGTGGTAAATGTTTGGCTGCAATACAAGCGCGACTGCAAACCACGACTGCAAGACCCTGCAGATCCCCTACTGCTGCACATTTATTTTTATCTTTACTCTCAATACACATTCTACGGCACATTACCATTTCACTGCTGCATCTTCCATTGCACATTTTTGATGCACACTGCACATTTTTGGACATCTGTATATAGGTATTTATTCTGTTGCACTGCTTTCAGATTTAAGATTTTAGATTCTAGATTGTAGATTTTAGTCTTAGATAGTTTTTGTTTAGTTTCGTCTTTATATTGTATTTTGTACACTGTCTTTTTGCACTACTTGGCTAGAGAGAAACGAAATTTCCAATTCACTGTTGAACACATATGGCAGAATTGTGACAATAAAGCTGACTTTGATCTTTGATCTTTGATCTTTTGGATCCCTGTGAAGGAAGTGCTCTTCCAGGTACGCTCTTTGCCTCTCTCATTCAAACTAACACCGTAAAGAGACGTAGACCTTCAGTGGATGAGGAAAGATCACCACTAAGTGCTAAAAAGATAGTGTACAACACTCCAAAAGGACAGCATTGGACACTTTCCTCATAAAGATAAAAAAAGAGGCCGGTGCAGGTAAGAGCGGATACACATCCACCTCCTGCATGGAGTGCAATGTCCGCTTGTGCTTCAGAGATGACACAAACTGCATTCGTCAGTTATACTTGATGAGTGACATGATAAAGAGAAGAGACCTGCAGCACATCATTTAGGTCGTTTTCACACCTGTCTTGTTTGGTTCGTTTAAAACGAACCAGAGTTCGTTTGCTCCTTTGATTCGGACCTTTTGGGCTGGTGTGAATAAAAACCAAAAATCTCGATCCGGAGCAAACAAGCGAACCGAGACCACCTAAAAGCTCGATCTCGGCACGGTTCCATTCGAATCCTGGTGCGGGCCGTTTGAGGTGAGAATGCAGAGCGGACTCGATCCGACACAAGTTGGCTTTTTGTACTTAACGAGCTCCTGTCGTATGTCGAGCATTATGGGAAACCGATGCTGACGAAACGAAACGAAACTTACGAGTCTTACTTACGTTTTGCGTGAAGAGCCAAGAGTCAGAACTTGATGCACACATGAGCGTTGTCCTCCGTAGTCGTCTTGTCCTGTCTTCGTCGTTTGGAAATTGATTGTAAAATAGAGTAAACCTCACGATGCTGCAAACATTTGTGCGAACTGTAAAAACTGAGCAAACCATATCGCTAAGGCTAGATTGAAAACAGCACATAACACCATTATTCTCCTCCTTCCGTTTGGACATGGCGTTTTGACACGGCTCATTTCTGTCCAATGGCTGAACGACCTCAGCACACGTGCTTTTGTTTATAGATGTTGGTCCATTTGGAAAAAAAAGTGCAGTGTGAAAGCGAACCGCACCAAAAAAAAATAAATAAATAAATAAATAAATAAAAAATTAAAAAAAATTGGTCCGGACCAAAGCAAGTGAACTATCGGACTTTCCTGGTGTGAAAACAACCATGTGTTTGTTCATATACAGGATTGTTGTATTAAATATAAGTTTTGAGTTTAAAAAAAAAAAGTTCAAAACATTCTCATGTTCACTTAGTGCAGTTCTGTATGAAAAAAAATTAAAATATGTTTTGATTTTATGGAGTGGAGCAAAAACTAATACAAAGTTGGCTTTTATTAAATGTGAAGTTGTAATATTGGTAACCACTAAAGCCCAGTGTTGCAATTTTGCAACAGTTCCACAGATTCCTCACAAAAAAGAAAAAAAGATAAAACAAATTATCTTCTGCATTAGAGGCTTAGGAAAAACATGTTAAAGAGGTTTAAAAAATGTTCATCCAGGAAATGAATGCTTGGGTCTCAGAGGGTTAACACAGGGCTGAACCAGAATTAAACCAGGACTAAACCAGGGACTAAATCAGGACTAAACTGGGACTAAGCCAAACTAAAGAAAATAATAAACCAGGACTTTACAAAGATAAAACCAGAAATAAACCAGAAACTAACCAGGTCTCAACAAAATTAATGCAGGGCTGAACCAGGACTAAACCAGGGACTAAACCAGGTGTAAACCAGGACTAAACCCACTTCACCTTTAATATTATTCAAAATTTCCACAACTTTCACCATCAAATCCCTCTTTGCATCTGATCCTACAGAACTTCCACCGTTGTCCTTTTCGTACAGAATTGGGTTACTGGGCTGACAGCTACAATATGGCGTCTAAAAATAATCAGGATTAATTGAAAAAGGCTCGTATCTGAGTGACTATCTGCTCTAGTGAGATTTTGCCTGTGTCCCGAGAGACGTGTGAAATTAAATCCAACCAGAGGAAGAGGAAGGAGGAAGCTGCTTATGGATGTAACATGATTAGAAAGGACAATGCGATTACGAGTGGACAGTGGACAGTGGACAGTGGACAGTGGACAGTGGACAGTGGACAGTGGTACCGGATGTGGAAAGGGCCAAAGCTGCTCAAGAACTGCGTATAAGTAATAATATTTACATTTATAATACGTTTCATTCATGTAAAATCACTCTGGGGGTGTTCTACGTGGAGCTTTATGGTGGAATGTGCAGCAGGTGTCACACTGTCAACAGGTTTAATCATCAGTCCTGGTTTAGTCCTGCTCTAGTCCCGGCTTAGTCCTGGAACAGTCCGCCTGGTACACTCCTGGTTTAGTCCTGGAACAGTCCGCCTGGTACACTCCTGGTTTAGTCCTGGAACAGTCCGCCTGGTACACTCCTGGTTTAGTCCTGGAACAGTCCGCCTGGTACACTCCTGGTTTAGTCCTGGAACAGTCCGCCTGGTACACTCCTGGTTTAGTCCTGGAACAGTCCGCCTGGTACACTCCTGGTTTAGTCCTGGAACAGTCCGCCTGGTACAGTCCTGGTTTAGTCCTGGAGCAGTCCCCCTGGTACAGTCCTGGTTTAGTCCTGGAGCAGTCCCCCTGGTACAGTCCTGGTTTAGTCCTGGAACAGTCCGCCTGGTACAGTCCTGGTTTAGTCCTGGAACAGTCCGCCTGGTACACTCCTGGTTTAGTCCTGGAACAGTCCGCCTGGTACAGTCCTGGTTTAGTCCTGGAACAGTTCGCCTGGTACACTCCTGGTTTAGTCCTGGCACAGTCCTCGTCTAGTCCTTGTGTAGTCCTGGTCTAGTCCTTCTCTAGTCCTGGTACAGTCCGTATAGTACAGTCCTGGTCTAGTCCCGGTTTAGTCCTGGAACAGTCCGCCTGGTACAGTCCTGGTTTAGTCCTGGTCTAGTCCTGCTCTAGTCCCGGTTTAGTCCTGGAGCAGTCCGGCTGGTACAATCTTGGTATAGTCCTGGTTTAGTCCTGGTCTTGTCCTGCTCTAGTCCAGGTTTTAGTCCAGTCTGCCTGGTACACTCCTGGTTTAGTCCTGGAACAGTCCGCCTGGTACACTCCTGGTTTAGTCCTGGAACAGTCCGCCTGGTACAGTCCTGGTTTAGTCCTGGAGCAGTCCGCCTGGTACAGTCCTGGGTTAGTCCTGGAACAGTCCGCCTGGTACAGTCCTGGTTTAGTCCTGGAACAGTCCGCCTGGTACAGTCCTGGTTTAGTCCTGGAACAGTCCGCCTGGTACACTCCTGGTATAGCCCTGGTTCAGTCCTCGTCTAGTCCTTGTGTAGGCCTGGTTTGTTCCTGGTTTAGTCATGTTTGAGTCCTGGTCTAGTCCTTCTCTAGTCCTGGTACAGTCCGTCTAGTACAGTCCTGGTCTAGTCCCGGTTTAGTCCTGGAACAGTCCGCCTGGTACAGTCTTGGTATAGTCCTGGTTTAGTCCTGGTTTAGTCCTGGTCTAGTCCTGGTCTAGTCCTTCTCTAGTCCTGGTACAGTCCGTCTAGTACAGTCCTGGTCTAGTCCCGGTTTAGTCCTGGAACAGTCCGCCTGGTACAGTCTTGGTATAGTCCTGGTTTAGTCCTGGTTTAGTCCTGGTCTAGTCCTGCTCTAGTCCCGGTTTAGTCCTGGAACAGTCCGGCTGGTACAGTCTTGGTATAGTCCTGGTTTAGTCCTGGTTTAGTCCTGGTCTAGTCCTGCTCTAGTCCCGGTTTAGTCCTGGAACAGTCTGCCTGGTACACTCCTGGTATGGCCCTGGTATAGTCCTGGTTCAGTCTTCGTCTAGTCCTTGTGTAATCCTGGTTTAGTCCTGGTTTAGTCATGTTTGAGTCCTGGTCTAGTCCTGCTCTAGTCCTTCTCTAGTCCTGCTCTAGTCCTGGTACAGTCCGCCTAGTACAGTCCTTCTCTAGTCCTGGTACAGTCCGCCTAGTACAGTCCTGGTCTAGTCCAGCTCTAGTCCCGGTTTAGTCCTGGAACAGTTTTGGTATAGTCCTGGTTTAGTCCTGGTCTAGTCCTGCTCTAGTCCAGGTTTAGTGCTGGTCTAGTCCTTATGAGGTCCTGGTTTAATCGTGGTTGAGTCTTTATGGATGTAAACATGGTCTAGTCCTGGTCTAGTCCTTATACAGTATAGTCCTGGTTTTGTTTGGTTTAGTCCTGGTTTAGTGCTGGTTTAGTCCTGGTCTAGACCTGGTCTAGTCCTTGTCTAGTTCTTGTCTAGTCCAGGTTTAGTCCAGGTTTATTCCTGATCTCGTCCTTGTGTAGTCCTGGTTTGTTGCTGGTTTAGTCCTGATTTAATACTTATTTCATCAGGGTTTAGACCAGGTTAAATCCTTGTCTTCGTTCAGTCTTGGTTTTAAGTGTTTTTAAATGCTTAAAAGTAAAAGTAAAAGAAGTAAAAGAAAAACGTCCTTTATTATTATGAGTGGACTCGCCTTTCCGCAGATCTGAACTGTAACTTTGCCTGGTCTGCTTGTCTTTATGGTGGAATGTTCAGCAGTTACCATGGAGACGCAAGCAAACACTGTCAAAAGGTTTAAAGATGTTAAACTTTACTAATCCCTACATTTACAATATGTTACACTGATGTGAATTCATAACATTATAAAGAGCCTATAGTTTAAAGCTGCACTGTGTAACTTTTTGGTTGGGGGTCCGTCACCTGCTTGTTTCTATGGATATGTCACTGCTCTGTCTGGAATGTTGCACAGTATGACTTTAAACAGCTCTACTTTACATTTATTGAATTAAAAGTTGGTTTTATAGCTCAAAAATCCCTCAAAAAACAGACATTCTGGCTGTGTAACTGTCAGATTTCTGTCAGGTAATTTAAAAAATGTATCTAATTAATTACAGGATTTGTAATTAATTAATCTAATTAATCACATTTTAATCTCGTGAGAGAGAGAGAGAGTGAGAGGGGCAACCCATTTTGTGTTTTTCTGCGATCGCTTTGCTCATTCATTTCCCAAATTGTGTGGTTTGTTGGTTTTTTTAGGCTACTCAGACTGCAGCAGTTCAGACTTCAGTCTGAAAGGCCAGGTCGCGTTCATCCGACCTGGGCGTGTTTCCTCCAGTGAGAGTGGTACAAGTAGGCGCTCACAAATGTACACAAACGTTCTTCTCGTCATGTGAAAATAGTATATAAACTCCGTATCAGTGAAGTGGTGAAGCGCGTAGCAATCCCACCACTCTTGGCTGCGACACCGCACCAACACGTTCATTTCTATGGACGTTGCTGCCACTGCCCCACAAAACGCCGTGGCCAAAAACCTTGTCCTTCTCCTTCTTCGTCTCCTCTTTAAAACAAATCAGCTGTATGTTTTGGCTCCGGGATGAAAGCAAGTTTAGGCGACTTCCGTAAACATTGAGCACGCTTGCTGCGTGTGACGTCACTGTGTCCTCCAAATTGCATGCAGGACACTTTTGGGGAGTTTAGCCTCGCTAAAAAATCGTATTTCACCAAAAAATCAGAATTGCGCATTAAGCCCTGCAGTGTGAACGTAGTCTTAGTTTGGTGGTTTGTTGAAGTGCGCTCACGCTCGCTCCATCACCGGTAACAATGGAACTGTGGATCCATCAGGCTGGAGCAGCTTCTGTGATCGGAAATCACTGCGTTCTTGTTGATCGTCCCGTCTTTGTTCTTTTTATAAATAAACTTGCCGTTCAAAGGCCCTGGCAGCGATTCGCTCACCGCACGCCAAATTTAAAATGCGCGCACATTGAATTGACACTCATAATCAGTTGCATTAATTTTTATAACGTGTTAATTTGCAATGTAATTAATTAATCTAATTAATGCGTTAAACTGACACCCCTGGTTTTTATACTCAGTACCAATTCTGATACCACGATGTTCACAAAAAACTCTTTCTTTCGATAATAGACTGTGATTTTCCACATTAAATGGTCGTATTTTCTTTTCTATTCTTGTGTGGCCTTATCTGTGTAATCCTCAGTGGACCAGGTAGGTTCTATAGTGGTCAAGGTCGAAACCAGGTCTAAACCAGGTCTAAACCAGGTCTAAACCAGGTCTAAACCAGGTCTAAACCAGGTTTAAACCAGGTTTAAACCAGGTCTAAACCTGGTTTAAACTAGGTCTAAACCAGGTCTAAACCAGGTTTAAACCAGGTCTAAACCTGGTTTAAACCAGGTCTAAACCAGGTCTAAACCAGGTTTAAACCAGGTCTAAACCAGGTTGTTGGGCATATACTAGTCTATGTGCTCTTATACTTGTTCGGATACAGCTTCAGATTGTTCTAAAGACATTCAGGAAAGCTTCATTTCTGTCCTGTCAATGGGACGTCTTTAGTATTGATTTCAGTGAAAAATGAGCATATGTTGTAGTTTCGATAGTTACTAGTAGTATTGATTAACATGATTTTTTATATTTTTGACAGGCTTAGTTTCTTCTTACTGTAATCGTAACTTAAATTTGATACCGTGGCTTCCTGGGTGCGAATATACTGACGCTAGCTGTTGTCTGTACAGATCAGCTCACATTAGAATGCGAGGAAATGACCTTTAGCTACTGCAATGAGAGCCACACATCTGGAAGTGTTTACAGTTAACCACCCCAGAGAATGAGACCGAGACACCCCCAAAGCAAAATATACTGTAAAATACACTGTGTCTGAGTGTCTGTGTCTTAAAAACGTAAAAAAAAAAAAACAGAACTCGTTTGTTTTAAACAGTTTGCAGTGGTCCATAGTTCTTCCTCACTCACCTTCTGGATTCAGAGCATCCTAATTATTCACCACGATGAGTTTATAAGAGATTTTTAGACAACTTTCACAGACCAGAGCGGAGTTTTGCATTCACAGTAATGTTAATGACGACTGTCATGCTAATAGTGCACTCCTGAGTAAAAAAACATAAAAAAGTCCAAGTTTAATACCTGATTTAGTCCTGGGTTAGACCCAGTTTATTCCTTGGTTTACTCCGTGGTTAGGTTAATGGGTCAGTCCTTGGTTTAGTCCAGGTTTAGTCCCTGATTTAGTCCTGGTTTAGTCCCAGCTTAGTTCCTGGTTTACTCCATGGTTCAGTTTTTGGGTCAGTCCTTGGTTTAGTCCCGGTTTAGTCCCTGATTTAGTCCTGGTTTAGTCCCAGTTTATTCCTTGGTTTACTCCGTGGTTAGGTTAATGGGTCAGTCCTTGGTTTAGTCCAGGTTTAGTCCCTGATTTAGTCCTGGTTTAGTCCCAGCTTAGTTCCTGGTTTACTCCATGGTTCAGTTTTTGGGTCAGTCCTTGGTTTAGTCCCGGTTTAGTCCCTGATTTAGTCCTGGTTTAGTCCCAGCTTAGTTCCTGGTTTACTCCATGGTTCAGTTTATGGATCAGATCTTGGTGTAGTCCAGGTTTAGTCCCTGATTTAGTCCTGGTTTAGTCCTAATTTTAGTTCCTGGTTTACTCCATGGTTCAGTTTTTGGGTCAGTCCTTGGTTTAGTCCCGGTTTAGTCCCTGGTTTACTACATGGTTTAGTTTATGGATCAGACCTTGGTTTAGTCCAGGTTTAGTCCCTGATTTAGTCCTGGTTTAGTCCTTGGTTTACTCCATGGTTTAGTTTTTGGGTCAGTTCTTGCTTTAGTCCTGGTTTAGTCCCTGGTTTAGTCCTAGTTTAGTTTTTGGGTCAGTTCTTGGTTTAGTCCTGGTTTAGTTCCTGGTTTACTCCATGGTTTAGTTTTTGGGTCCATCCTTGGTTAGTCCAGGTTTAATCCCTGATTTAGTCCTGGTTTAGTCCTGGAATAGTTTTGATTCAGCCCAGTGTGTTCATTTTGTCCTCGTAAAGTCCTGTCTTAGTCCTGTCTTAGTCTTAGTCCCGGTTTAGTCCTGGTTTAGTTCTGGTTCAGCCCTGTGGTTAAAGCACTTTTCAGAACTTTCAGAGACCAGAGCGGAGTTTTGCATTCACTGTAATGCTAATGTAACAATGACTAGCATGCTAACAGTGCACTCCTGAGTAAAAAAAAATCTACCTTAACTTACCTTAAAAAGCTGCTTATATACTATCTGTACTTGAGAAAATGTTGTACCCATCGTGACTCTGATGTGAAATTATGCTTCCCATGAAAACAAAACTGTGCTAAAACAGGCTAAAGCTAATGCTAACCAAAGTGACGTGACAATTATTATCTGTGGGTTTTAAATTTCAAAGACGTATGCTAGCTTGTTTAAAATTGTGATCTAAACAAGAACAGAGCATGGGGGTGTTTCTGGTTCCATCGACTCTGGTTCCAGTTCACGTTGTATTGAGAGAACGTCGCCCCTCTCTTTGTAACTGCTGCTGTCACGCTTCTTATTTTGGTTTTACAATGTTCGTATTATTTGATTCTACGTGATCCTGGTGTTTTTATTTCACTATTTTGTCCGTAAATCAAATCTGCTCCAAAGTGTTTCAACCTGCGGCGTCGATGAGCTTCATTTGACTGGAGCTGAACGCTGCGGGTGACGTCACACTCACTTAGTCCACTTCTTTACACAGGCTATGATCATCTGTCATTCTTTACGCTAAAGAAAAAAAGAAAACTGTGACTAAAATACAGCACTTTTTCATTCATTTTTGTCAGTTTTGTCTCATATTTTGCAGCTCTGATATTTTGCTTATGGTTTTGAGATGAAAAAGCGCAAAGATTCAGGTTTAATTGGCCATGATGCTATGCTGCTTACTAGATTAACATTTGTGTTATGGTAAACTGGGAAATCCCTTCTGGAAGTCCCCTCATAAACAATGGGACCCCTGTGTATTTAAAGGCAGCTTAAAACAAGGTGAAAAAGTCACTGCTTTACACTGGACCCTGTGGGAGGGAAGTTATCACACAAATTGGTTTAGCTAATTACTCTGTGTTTTGGCAACAGCTTTCAGTTTATAGCTCAGGATACCGGCGAGGTTAAGTCCTGGTTTAGTCCTGCTTCGGTCTTGGTTTAGTCCTTGTTTAGTCCCTTGTCTAGTCCTGGTTTAGTCCTGATACATGCTGCCTGGTACAGTCCGCCTGCTATAGTCCTGGTATAGTCCTGGTATAGTCCTGGTGTAGTCCTTGTTTAGTCCTTGTTTAATACTGCTTTGATCCTGGTTTAGTCCTGGTTTAATCCTGGTCCAGCCCTAGTATAGTCCTGGTCTAGTCCTTATGTAGTTCTGGTTTACTTTTTGTTTAGTTCTGGTTTAGTCCTGGTTTGGTCCTGGTTTAGTCCTGGTCTACTCCTTGTGTAGTCCTGGTTTGGTCCTGGTTTACTCCAGGTTTAATCCTGGTCCAGGCCTAGTTTAGTCCTGGTCTAGTCCCAGTGTAGTCCTGGTTTAATCCTAGTTTAGTCCTAGTTTGTTCCTTGTTTGTTCTTGGTTTAGTCCTGGTTTAGTCCTGGTTTAATCCTCATCAAGCCCTAGTTTAGTCCTGGTTTAGTCCTTGTGTAGTACTGGTTTAGTCCTGGTTTGTTCCTTGTTTATTCCTGGTTTGTTCCTTGTTTATTCCTGGTTTGTTCCTGGTTTAGTCCTGGTTTAATCCTCGTCAAGCCCTAGTTTAGTCCTGGTTTAGGCCTGGTCTAGTCCTGGTTTAGTCCTTATTTTGTCAGGGTTTAGACCTTATTAAATCCTTGTCTTAGTTCAGTTTTGGTTTTAAATGTTTTTAAAAGCTCAAAAGTCAAAGAAAAGTAAAACACGTAAAAGAAAAACATGCTTTGTTCCTATGACTGGACTCGCCTTTCTGCAGATCTGAACTGTAACTTAGCCTGATCGTGCCACCTTGCTTGTCTCCATGAAGACAATAAAGTTTAATACCGTACCGTTGAACATTCCAGGCAAAGCAGTAAACATGCAGACAAGCGGGTCTAGAAAAGTTCCACAGCGCATCTTTTACGTAACAACTCTTTAATACTTTCTCTCTCCAGCTCTATAAATCCTGTCTGTACTTGTCGCGTAAACTGCTATCCTGCTAATTTCACTTCTTAAAATAACTTTCTTTCTCTTTCTCTTTTTTTTGTCTCTACAGATCGCAGATAGAAAGTGCCTTTAAAGACCTCTGCTCCTACGTGAAGGAAAAACGAACAAAATCGACGTAAATTCGGATAATTTCTGGACCTATCTCCACTTCTCCTCCCTGCGCGGCTAGCAAGGATTTTAAACAAGCTTGAA
Source organism: Paratrypauchen microcephalus (assembly GCA_036785185.1). Classification (NCBI taxonomy): domain Eukaryota; kingdom Metazoa; phylum Chordata; class Actinopteri; order Gobiiformes; family Gobiidae; genus Paratrypauchen; species Paratrypauchen microcephalus. The sequence continues at coordinate 2,759,477 of JAVJIX010000051.1, forward strand.
CAAAGAAAGCCATGTTGTATTGCTGCTTAAAATAGCTTCGTATCTAGGTATAATAACTCATATAACGGACATTTTGGGGACGGTTTCTTGGTCGGTTGCAACTATTTTAAATGCAAGCAATGCCATGTCTTAATTTCTCATTTTGTATATCGTAATTTTTAAGAAATTCGCTCATTAACGGACCTATAACCTCCCATGTTCCCTTTAAAACCTATATATAATCATTTAACAGCAAGGACGATTCCTAAGTGGACTCTTTAAGCTACATTTTTAGCGTTTGAGGGTTGAGTTTTTTATAATTTTTCGACAAAAACGAGGAGGATTGGCGACTGGCGACCGGGACTTTGCTAGCCGACATTATGGCTCTAAACATAGCATCGATACGGGACACAAAATGGCTGACGCTGGAGGTGTGCAGACAGTTTCAGAGAGGGACCTGTTCGAGGAGCGACGAGGAGTGCAAGTTCGCCCATCCGCCCAAAAGCTGCACTGTGGACAATGGAAGAGTCATCGCCTGCTTCGACTCTTTAAAGGTAAGAAATTCAAGCTTTTGGTTTGCTGTTTGGGCAATGAGACTGCAATACCGTCATTATGGTAGGGCGCCACTGATTAAAAAGGATTGTAGGATCTGGATTGTAAAAAAGTATGTCTTGATTCTTGAATTTCAGCATTAAACGGCGCTGATTATGCTATTTTCTGATCTATGTTCTCACGTTTCCTCACCACAAACAGACCTGGAGTTGTGTTTTGTTTCATTCACACGTTTAACACTCAAACCCTGCAGATTTAGGCTGAGTTTTTCCCTCAAACTGAAAACACTCTGCTCCACTGTGTTTTTAAACTCTTTACACCTACACCACAGGAATCACTTGGATGATTTCAGCCTGAAATTGCCAATCTCTACTGAACCAAACATTTGAGCTTTGGAGATATAGACAGACTAATAATAAAGAGGTACTCAAACATGAATGAAACAAAACACAACTCCAAGTCTGTTTTTGAGGAGGAAACAGCATTATAACGTGACTTAAAGCTCACAAGAGTCAATTTTGTGAAAAACCCTATTCTGACAGGATTAGTTTTCCAGGGGGATGTAGAGTAATGTCGGTTTATCACAGGACCTCTGTAATATAAATGACCCCATTCACACAGGACAAGAAATGTTCGTAATATTTATTTGACATGTGATGAGTTTGTTTACGCTTTGCCGTCACGTATTTGTCGCCAGAGGCAGGACGTAAAGCATCAGCTGAAGATAGAGAAGTCATGATTAGCCTATGTGAAATATTAGCGAACTATGCAAATTATTTCCCATAATCAGGACTAATAGAGCATACATGACCTAAAACAAGCAAAAAGACGACAAATTTATACCTCTTGGTCTTTTTCATTGGTCGATGTGTGCGTCTGTTTGAGAGTTCCGGTAGATAATTTTGCTCGCCGGCAAAACAAAGCGCTTCAAGCTCCTCCATGTTTGAAAATTGCGGTAAATTATTTCTTTAAACAGATGTGACGAAATATTACATACATCTTTACCGAGGGTCACATGCGCACGGGATGAATATTACCTATGGTGATTCCTCCAGACCAGGGATGGGCAATTATTTTTCCCCAGGGGCCAAATGAGAAGCAGAAAATATTGTGGAGGGCCAAAAGTTTGAAGTCTACTCAGTAAATGTCATTGTTTACAGAAGCTGGTCAGTTCTGTGTTATTATTAAGTAATGAGAGAGAGAGGGTTTACAAAAACTGAATTTATTCAGTAAAATAATTCAAAACAATGGTAAACGTGAAACATTTGTAACTCTTTTTCAGTCACATTAACCCCACTGAGTTTAACTTTCTTAACTTTGTATTAAGACACCACAATGTCTTTGTTTGCCAAATAATAGAATACAAGAAATATCACAATTTTTTTTTTGTCCAATTGCCAAACTGTGTAGAAAAAAAGTCAGAGTTAGCATGTTTAGTGTTTTTTTTTCTTGATCAGTGAGAGAAATCTCGCCTCTGTTGAGCTTTAACAAGTGCATCAAAGTCAGGTTCATGTTTGAGGTGGAGATGTGAAGTCCGACACATGATCATCAGTACAATTGCATTATGTACAATTTTGAAAGTAGGTTTTATTTTCTTAATTCCAAGCAACCTTTCGTGAGCCGGTCAGAGTTGGCTCACGTATTTGGCCCCAGGGCCTTGAAATGCCCAGGTCTGCTCCAGACCGTATTACAGAAGGTGAAACTCGCTGTAAATTTCACAGACATACTCCTTTATGTTTACGGACATGGTGCGTTCAGACAGGACTAAATTCCCTGGTAATGATTACTTCACCCCATGTCACCGCATAAAACTAATCCCGTCCGAATAGGGCTTAATGTAGGAACTTTAATGTGCTAAGTGTGCCTGCAAATGTGTCTTTTTTCAACCGTTCACCAACCATCCACCACTCCATCCATCTGGACCATCCAAGGTTGCACGACGCTCATCAGTGAACAAGACTGTTTGAAAATTTGTCTTTGTGTATTTCTGGGCCCACTGGAGCCGTTTTTGCTTGTGAGCATTCTTTAAGGGTGGCCGAATAGAAGGTTTATGCAGAACTGCAAACCTCTGGAGGATCCTACAGCTTGATGTTCACGGGACTCCGGAGGCACCAGCTGCATTAATACCTGTTTGCTGCTTTATAATAACATTTTAGCAGCTGCTCTCCTAATCCGATGTATTTGTCTGGCAGAAAACTTCCTCATTGTGCCTTTATCTGCACAAATCCGTGTGTGCTCCGAATCAGCTACAAATCTCTTAATAGTACGATGATCACGCTTAAGTTTTCGTGAAATATCAAAGGTTTTCATACCAAGATTCAACTATTTTGGCACTAGAGAGATCCTTTTTCTTTGCCATATTGCTTGAAAATGGTGGTCTGCTTAATAATGTGAAATGTCCTTAAGTCGTTTTTCCTTTAGTTGGATGCACTTGGCACAGGTGTGTGAGATTGATTTCACTGAGACACAGGAAAATCCATGAGTTTCACTGGAAAACTAAACATTTGACCTTTATGACAACACAATTTGCATAATAGTTTGGAACGCAGTGTAGTCGTGGTTTAGTCGCAGTTTAGTCTTGGTTTTTTTCCTGGTTTAGATCCTGTTCAGACCATGTTCAGACCATGTTTTATCCATGAATCATTGCAGGAAAACTTGCTCAATACTTAGTTTTGACTTAAGGCCAGAAAAAGTGCAAAACTACAGCATGACGGTTCTTGTTTAGTCCTGGTTTGACCTGTTTTAGTCCCAGTTCAATCCAGTTTTAGGCCCAGGTAGGTTCAGTCCTGTTTTAGTCCTGGTTTAGTCCAGTTTTAGGCTCAGGTAGGTTCAGTCCTGTTTTAATCCTGGTTTAGTACAGGTTCAGTGCTGTTTTAGTCCTAGTTGAGTCCAGGTTCAGTCCTGTTTAGTCCAGGTTCAGTCCTATTTTAGTCCTGGTTTAGTCCAGGTTCAGTTCTGTTTTAGTCCTGGTTCAGTCCAGATTTAGGCCTAGGTTGAGTCCTGTTATAGTCCTGGTTTAGTCCAAGTTCAGTGTTTTAGTCTTAATTTAGTCCAAGTTCAGTCCTGTTTTAGTCCTGGTTTGGTCCAGGTTCAGTCCTGTTTAGTCCAGGTTCAGTCCTGTTTTAGTCCTGGTTTGGTCCAGGGTCAGTCCTGTTTTAGTCCTGGTTTAGTCCAGGTTCAGTCCTGTTTAGTCCTGGTTCAGTCCAGATTTTAGGCCCAGGTTCAGTCCTGTTTTAGTCCAGGTTTAGTCCTTTTTTGTCCTGGTTCAGTCCAGATTTAGGCCCAGGTTCAGTCCAGATTTAGGCCCAGGTTCAGTCCTGTTTTAGTCTTGGTTTAGTCCAGGTTCAGTCCAGTTTTAGTCCTGGTTCAGTCCTTGTTAAATTCTGGTTTTGTCCTGTTTTAGTACCTGTTTCTAAGTTATGTCCTAGTTCTTGTTCACCCATAGTTTAGTCTTGGTTCAGTCCTGGTTTAGTCCAGATTCAGCCCTATTTAATACCTGTTTACCCAGTTATGTCCTTGTGCTTGTTTACCCATAGTTTAGTCCTGGTTTAGTCCTGGTTTAGACCTGTTTTAGTCCTTTTTCTTTGGGTCTTTGGGTCCGAGTGTCACCAGTACCAGAAGAACGCTGTACATCATACAAACTGTTGCCGGTTCTTTGATGATTTAAAGCAGGCTGGACAGGGAGACACCTCTTTGCGATCTTTTTTTGCCCCGTGATGTAAAATATTAGCGCTGGGTGTTAGCTTTCGGCTGGAATTAGCATGTGCATTGCTAGCCCGTGACCTCCGACCTTTGGATCTGACGGCTGGGGACGTCCACTGTTGTGTCGCTTAGGAGTGAAAGTTACACAATGCTAATAAATCAATTTTAAGTACAGTGGGTGAATTATTAGGGATAAAACCTACAGTAACTGAAATTTGGTACAATTTTAAAGCTACTTTTGCTAACTTTTATAATAATTGGCAGTTATATGTTTTCTTTCTTTCAGTGCTAATATTCAATACATTTTGATTCCATTAATGTTATGAGAACTGTTCAGTATAATGTTGTGGAATATTATTGATACTTTGCAGCTGATGCCATCAACATTCCCTGGGGGTATGATGCTAACTGTAGGTATGCTCTGTCTGAGGCTTTATTACTCAAATTAGACTTAAATCTGGGCTTTATTTTAACACAATCTGACCAGAAAGAAGTGCCTTAGCTGGAACTACAACAGCTCAGACTGATCACAGGCTCCTGAAAATGTGCAGTTTGTGTTTTTTTCTTGAGTTTTCAGACTGTTTTAAAGTTTTAAAGTTTCCAAGTTTGAGTCCTGGTTTAGTCCAAGTTTAAGTCCTGATTTAATCCAAGTTTAGTCCAAGTTTAGGCTTGGTTTAGTCCAAGTTTTATTCCAAGTTCAGGCCTGGTTTAGTCCAAGTTTAGTCCAAGTTCAGGCCTGGTTTAATCTAAGTTCAGGTCTGGTTTAGTCCAAGTTTAGACCAAATTTAGATCTGGTTTAGTCCAAGTGCAGGCCTGTCTTAGTCTAAGTTCAGGCTTGGTTTAGCCCAAGTTCAGACCTGGTTCAGTAGATCTGGGAAGTCGTGGTTTATTGCTGTTTTTCCTTCTATCCTAATTTAGTCCTAGTTGAATCCTGGTTTAGTTCTTGTTTAGTTCTTGTTGCATTTAGAACATGTTTAGTCCCAAGTTAAAGCTCCACTGTGTAATCTTTAGCTAAAAAGTAGAATAAAGGATGTGTTTTGTGTTTTTTCTTTTAATGTTGGTTATGTTTATTACACAGAAAAACTTGCATTCTTACTGCCAACGGGCTTGCATCTCCACAAACCTGACTCTTACATGGCCTCCTGCTTGTTTCCATGGAAATATTGTTTGGCTGTTTGATTTGGCTATAAAGTTCCACAGTATGGCATGAAACCTGTCTATCTTCATATTGAGAATGCTCCCCAAGTATGGTTTTAACTTTCTTTTTCGTTGCAATCCTGTCTCCAGAAAGTTGCACAGTGTTGCTTTAAGTTCTGCCTGGTTTAGTCATAGTTCTGTTTTAGAAGAAGTCCTAGATTAGTTCTGGTTAAGTCCACATTTTCTCCTTGTTTAGTCGTGATTTAGACCTGGTTTAGTTCTGGTTTAAGTCTAGTTTAGGGTTAAAGAAGTCCTAGATTAGTTCTGGTGAAGTCCCAGTTTAAGTCCTGCTTTAGTCATGATTTAGACCTGGTTTAGTCCCAGTTTACGTCTAGTTTAAGGTTAAAGAAATCCTAGATTAGTTCTGGTTAAGTCCACATTTTTTCCTTAGCTGGAACTACAACAGCTCAGACTGATCACAGGATCCTGAAAAAGTGCTGTTTGTGTTTTTTTTCTTGATTTTTTCAGACTATTTTAAAGTTTTTGTCTGTGTTTTCTAATGTGTGCATTGTGTCACCATTTTAACTGCTGAACATTCCACCATAGACACACATGTAGAACACCCCCAGCATGATAAAATATCAATATCAAAATATCAATACTTGAATAGATTAGCCTCTTTTTACCTCTTTCGATTGTCCTGGCTGGTTGAAATGTGACAAAATAAAACAAAAATCACGTTTCAGGACATGTTTATACAGATCTAAACTACAAAATTAGCAGCTTTTCCCTAGAATAAGACAGAATATTTTGTTATTCGTGGAAGAAATTACGATAAATCTTGCAAACTTTGCGATTTGCTAGTTGCGTCCATTCAAATTTCCTTCCAAGTGTGTTTTAATCTTGCAGTTTTACTCTCATGACTCGAGATTTTTCGTCTTTGCACCTCTGCCAAACTCTGTCAATCATCACAACTTAACTCGCAGCATCTGAGCGCCTTAAGTCATTTCACAGTTTCTATTTTAAGACCCTCGTCAGCTGTCGAACTGAGGCTTTGTTTATGGGCTCTGGGTCTGTACAGATCCATCATCTTTACAGCTATAAGCACGCTACAACCTCCCACCATGTATGAGTTTACTTACAATCTAATGTGTCAAATAATCGAGGGAAGCAAGGGATATCGGGTTTAGTCCTGGTTTGGTCCTGACTTTAGTGCCATTTAAGTTCATGTTTAGTCCTGGTTTAGTCCCGATTTAGTGCTGATTTTAGTGCAATTTAAGTTAATGTTTAGTCCTGATTTAGTCCTGATTTAGTGCTGATTTAGTCCTGATTTTAGTGCAATTTAAGTTCTTGTTTAGTCCTGCTTTAGTCCTGGTTTTGTCCTGGTTTTAGTCCCTTTTTCGTCTTGGTTTAGTCCTGGTTTTATTCCTGGTTTAATCCTGGTTTAGTGCTGGTTTAGTCCTGATTTTAGTGCCATTTAAGTTCTCGTTTAGTCCTGGTTTAGTCCTGATTTTAGTGCAATTTAAGTTCTCGTTTAGTCCTGGGTTGGTCCTGGTTTAGTCTTGGTTTAGTCCTGGTTTTATTCCTGGTTTAATCCTGGTTTAGTGCTGGTTTAGTCCTGATTTTAGTGCCATTTAATTTCTCATTTATTCCTGGTTTAATCCTGGTTTAGTCCTGATTTAGTCCTGATTTTAGTGCAATTTCAGTTCTCGTTTAGTCCTGGGTTGGTCCTGGTTTAGTCTTGGTATAGTCCTCATTTTATTATTGGTCCAGTCCTGGTTTAGTCCTGGTTTAGTCCTGGTTTAGTCTTGGTTTAGTCCTGGTTTAGCCCAAGTTTAGTCTTGGTTTAGTCCTAATTTGGTCCTGGTTTTAGTCCCATTTTAGTCTTGGTTTAGTCCTGGTTTTATTCTTGGTCCAGTCCTGATTTAGTTCTGGTTTGTCCTGGTCCAGACCTGGTTTAGTCCTAGTTTTGTCCTGGTTCTGTCTTGGTTTAGTCTTGGTTTAGTTCTCATTTAGTCCTGGTTTAGACCTGGTTTAGACCTGGTTTAGTCTTCGTTTAGTTAAATGACATACTGTAAAACGTTCCAGCCTGGCATCTCCATGGAGACAGGCAGAAAAGTTACATGGTGGAGCTTTAGTATTTGGTAGTATTAAGCATTAGGCTATTCGAACAAATAAAACACATATAAAATTACAGTCCGTGCACTTATCACCTATAGAATAAAAATAAAGTCAGAAGAAGCTCCCTAATCATTTTCACCATGTGCAAGAAAAAATAAACAAAAACGTGACAGTGATAAATGGGGTGAGAAACTGGAGCGTGACGCTGGACTGAACAAGCACAAACTCTCAGGAAGTGGTGCAGTGGAGTGATCTGATTGGTCAGAATTAGCCTCATCAAAACCTCAATTTGACTTTTGTTGAATTTGGGGGCTTGTGCTGAATATTTAAATGGTGAAATTTTTATTTTGACTTTGAAACATATTGAGAATGTACACATAAAATTTCAGCAGCTCAAATTCAGAATAAAAATAATTCAAACATCTTTTTTCAGAGTTAAAAAATTCAAAGTGAGAAATTAAAATTCAAAATCTAATGGAACAAATGATCTTCCTAGAACTGCACTCGAGCGACTTCGCTGAAATCCACCGAGG
>JAVJIX010000051.1:2777500-2845000 GCA_036785185.1 Paratrypauchen microcephalus
TACAACTACAACTGCAACTGCTGCTGCTGCTACTACTACTACTACTACTACTACTACTACTACTACTACTACTACTACTACTACTACTACTACTACTACTAGTACAACTGCTACTACTACTACTACTATAAAAAAAATCAGTTTGTCATAGAAAGGTTCTTTCATTAGTTTGTCCAGATTATACAAAAAGTGTTACATTACAGACGAAGTTTTTAGCCAAAAATAAAAGCGTGATGTTTTAATCGCACTGAAAACCCGACGTCTTTCCTCTGAACCGGCTTGCACCTCCACAAACCTGACTCTCCTCCTGATTGTTTCCATAGAAATGATGTTCCTTTGTCTAAAGCAAAATGGACTTTTCGGAGCTTCTAAACATGTTTTCGTTGTTTCCTCTTCTCATTTAAATTTTCAGTATTTAGTTTCGTTTTCCGGATTCTAAATAAATCTGTAGTGAGTCCGTTCGCGTTGAGTCCGGTCTCAGAATCTGGAGTCGTTGAGATTTGTGCAGGTGAGCTCCACGCCTCACTGCTCCTCTATAGAACCAGGAGAGGGGGGCGTCCGCCGCGTCCCTGCCCGATCACGTTACACCGATCTGGGCTTGTCACAAACACTGGGGCCCTGGTGCGGACTCCATACATCCAGGTAAGGAGGGGGCGCTCGTCTCGCCCGGGTAGAAAAGTCCTCGACCCTCCCTCATCAGAACATCTCCATCTGGAGGAAACAAGGAGATCATTTCAATTTTAAGAATAAGGAACGAAGAGCAACTCGTCTTTTTCTTTGCGTTTTAATAACTGTACACAATTTGTTGGACAATTAAGGAAGCGTTTTTTCTATCTTTTTTCAGATATTCAATTTGTCTCTCTCTCTGTCTCTCTCTCTCTTCTTCTTTCTTTCTCTCTGTCTCTCTCTCTCCTTCTTTTGTCTTTCTCTATGTCACGATTTTTCAATTTTTGCACTGAAAACGTTGAGCTTCGGAAAGCTGTTTGCATTTTTGTTTATTTTTCGTTGCAAATAAGTCTTTTTAAATAATACAAGTCTAATTAAAATGGACAAATTTCCAAATCTCTCCCTTTCTCTCGCTCTGTCTCTCTCTCTCTCCCTAGTTTCTCTCTTTCTCTTTATTCACCTTTCTCCTCCCTCTCTTTCTCTTTCTACCTGTTTCACTCACTCCTCTCCCTCTCTTTCTTTTTCTTGTTTTAATCTTTGGTTTGCATCACATTCACCTCCTCTCTCCCTCTCTTCTCTTCCTTCCTCCCTTTCTCTTTCTACCGTTTTCACTCTCGCCTCCCCCTCTCTCTATTGTTTTAAACTTTGGTCTGCACCGCTCACCTTTCTCTCTTTCCCTCCCTCTCTCTACCCCCTGCCCTCTCCCTCTCTCACTCTCTTCCCCCTCTCTCTTTTGTTTTAAACTTTGGACCAGGCCACATTCACCTCTCTCTCTCTTTTTCTCTGTCTTTCTCTCTCTGTCTCTCTCTCTGTCTCTCTCTTTCTCTCTCTTTCTCTCGCTCTCTCGCTTTCTCTCTCTTTCTCTTTCTGTCCTCTCTCTGTCTCTCTCTTTCTCTCTGTCTCTCTCTTTCTTTCTGTCTCTGTTTCTCTCTGTCTCTCTCTCTTTTTCTCTCATTCCCTCTCTCTCTCTCTCTTTCTCTCTCTCTCTTTCTTTCTCTCTCTCTCTCTGTCTCTCTCTCTCTCTCTCTCTCTCTTTCTTTCTGTCTCTGTTTCTCTCTGTCTCTCTCTCTTTTTCTCTCATTCCCTCTCTCTTTGTCTGTCTGTCTCTCTTTCTCTCTCTCTCTCTCTCTTTCTCTCTGTCTCTCTCTCTCTCTCTTGTTTTAAACTTTGGGCCACACCACATTCACCTCTCTCTCTCTCTCTCCCCACCCCCCTCCCTCACTCCCCCTCTCTCTTGTTTTAAACTGTGGGCCACACCACATTCACCTCTCTCTCTCTCTCTCTCTCTCTCCCTCTCTCTCTCTCCCTCTCTCTCTCCCCCTCTCTCCTCTCCCTCTTTCTCTCCCTCCCTCTCTCTTGTTTTAAACTGTGGGCCACACCACATTCACCTCTCTCTCTCTCTCTTTCTCTCTCTCTCTCTCCCCCTCTCTCCCTCTCTCCTCTCCCTCTTTCTCTCCCTCCCTCCCTCTCTCTTGTTTTAAACTGTGGGCCACACCACATTCACCTCTCTCTCCCTCTCTCCCTCCCCTCTCTCCCTCCCCTCTCTCCCTCTCTCTTGTTTTAAACTGTGGGCCACACCACATTCACCTCTCTCTCCCTCTCTCCTCTCCTCCCCCTCTCTCCCTCCCCTCTCTCCCTCTCTCTTGTTTTAAACTGTGGGCCACACCACATTCACCTCTCTCCCTCTTTCTCTCCCTCTCTCTTGTTTTAAACTGTGGGCCACACCACATTCACCTCTCTCCCTCTCTCTCTCTCTCTCTCCCTCTCTCTCCCCCTCTCTCCCTCTTTCTCTCCCTCTCTCCCTCTCTCTTGTTTTAAACTGTGGGCCACACCACATTCACCTCTCTCCCTCTCTCTCCCTCTCCCTCTCTCTCCCCCTCTCTCCCTCTTTCTCTCCCCCTCTCTCCCTCTCTCTTGTTTTAAACTGTGGGCCACACCACATTCACCTCTCTCCCCCTCTCCCCCTCTCCCCCTCTCCCTCTCTCCCTCTCTCCCTCTTTCTCTCCCCCTCTCTCCCTCTCTCTTGTTTTAAACTGTGGGCCACACCACATTCACCTCTCTCCCTCTCTCTCTACCCCTCTCCCCCTCTCCCTCTCTCCCTCTTTCTCTCCCCCTCTCTCCCTCTCTCTTGTTTTAAACTGTGGGCCACACCACATTCCTGTGTTTAATCCTGCCAAACTGAGCCACACCTCGTTCATTACAAACATGCGCTGGTGTTTTCACAGACAGACTCGTTCAGATTAACCCCCGAAAACCAGGAACACACCGGGAACACGCCGAGGAGACGAGCGGGTCCCCCCAAAACAAACTCCCCGACACTTTACATCAACTCCACATGAGTTCACAGGAATTCAACTACAGACTGCGGAGCGCTGCAGTCGACCAAAATCTGTATTATTATTATCTGTATTTTTGAGCCGTTAAACCACCTGTAACTGGATAAATGTGAAGTAGAACTGTTTAATGTCACACCGTGGAACTTTCCAATGACATATCCATAGAAACAAGCAGGTGATGGGCCGGAAAAGGTACACAATGCACCTTTAAATTGTTAGGATTTCTGTGGGACAATAGCAGAACAGACAAGTGACTGAGTTATCTGAAAATGTGTTCATTCTTGATATACACATTGTTAGTACTTTTTACCCTGTTTTAACCTTTTTGCTAGTACTTTTTCCATTTAAATCTTTTTACTAGTATTTTTTCCCAGTTTTAGCCTTTTGCTAGTATTCTTTCCCAGTTTTAACCTTTTGCTAGTATTTTTTCCCAGTTTTAACCTTTTTGGTAGTGCTTTTTCCCACTTTAACCTTTTTGGTAGTATTTTTTTCCCAGTTTTAACCTTTTGCTAGTATTTTTTCCCAGTTTTAACCTTTTTGCTAGTACTTATTTCCCAGTTTTGACCTTTTTGCCAGTATTTTTACCGTTTTAACCTTTTTGGTAGTGCTTTTTCCACTTTAACCTTTTTGGTAGTATTTTTTTCCCAGTTTTAACCTTTTTGCTAGTACTTTTTCCGTTTTAACCTTTTTGCTAGTACTTTTTTCCCTGTATAAGAGTTTAGCTCCAGTCAAATGAAGCTCACAGACGCTAGCCACTGATTTACAGACAAAATAGCGAAATAAAAACCCCAGGATCATGTAGAGCGGGTTAATACGAACATTTTAAGACCAAAAGCATGAGTCTGACAGCAGCAGTTACAGAGAGAGGGATGACGTTTTTTCAATAGAAAATTAGTTGATGGAGCCGGAATCGTGCCCACGCTCACTTCCTTAGCGTTTATATTTACGGTCTATGGTTAATCCTAAGTTAATATCACTTTTATACATGAGTTAATTGATCCTACACTATCTAATTTTAGAATTAGAATTCTGCAGACAGCGGCAGTTACTGAGGAGACCCAGATCTGTCAGAAGTTTCCTGCTGGTGCAGTTCCAGTATTTTTGGCAGTATTTTTAGCATCAGAGCTGAAGTCTGTGATTGAAACAGAGTGAAACTTTGTGACACTTTTTGATTTGATTGATGCTTTCGTTCTTAACCAAATTAGAAGTTTAAGTGAAAATATTCTGTCTGATTTCTAAGCACGACACGGAGGACACTGGTTATGAATCTGGACCATGTCAAGACACATTATCTTTACTGTTTTGTTTAACCTGTGAATATAGAAAGTCCTTCTTTATTCCTGCTTTATTCCTGAATTACTCCTTCTTTAGTCCTGCTTTATTGCTGAATTACTCCTTCTTTAGTCCTGGTTTAATCCTGGTTTAGTCCTGGTTTAGTTCTAGTTTTAGTCCTGGTTTAATCCAGGTTTAGTCCTGGTTTAGTTCTGGTTTTAGTCCTGGTTTAATCCTGGTTTAGTTCTGGTTTAGTCCAAGTTTAGTTCTGAGTTATTTTTGGTTTAGTCTTGGTTTAGTTCTGCCTTTAGTCCTACTTTAGTCCTGCTTTAGTCCTGGTTTAATCCTCATTTAGTTCTGGTTTTAGTCCTTCGTTAGACCTGGTTTAGTTTTGGTTTAATCCAAGTTTATTTCTGAGTTATTCTTGGTTTAGTCTTGGTTTAGTCCTGCCTTTAGTCCTACTTTAGTCCTGCTTTAGTCCTAGTTTAATCCTGGTTTACTTCTGGTTTTAGTCCTGGTTTAGTCCTGCTTTAGACCTGGTTTAGTTCTGGTTTTAGTCCTGCTTTAGACCTGGTTTAGTTCTGGTTTAGTCCTGTTTAGTTCTGGTTTAGTCGTGGTTTAGACCTGGTTTAGTTCTGATTTAGTCCAGGTTTAATCATCGTCTAAACCTGTTCAAAGTATTGTCAGATTGCAATAGGAAGTACTTTTTATGTCAATTTTAATACAGTACACCATAATATTAAACAATAAAAAACAAAAACAGTCAGTGTGGTCGCAGTGTCTTGCCTAAGGACACAACAACAGTTTGCACTCGTGTTTTTCCCAGAGGTCTCACATCCGAGTCCTGACCAGGTCCTGCTTCAGACCCGTGTTTACTCTCTGTACCGCCCACGTCTTTGCCGCTAATACATTTTCCAATAGCCACTGTCAGCGCCATTTTGTTTGTCTCTGTCTTGTGTCTGTCCATCTTCACCTGCCCTCCTCCTCCTACGCTTCCGAATCATCCCTCGCTCCCTCTCCTCTCGCTTTTCTTTCTCCATCACTCTCCTCTCCCTCTTCATCCCTCTCTCTCTCTTTCTTTCTGTTTGCCACCCACGGCTAAACACCAGCCCACCTTACTTTACAGTATTTCTTTGATTAAAAAACAGTACAAAACAAAACCAATCTGCAGCTTAAATCTCACAGATATTATCAGTAGTAGCAGTAGTAGTAGTAATAGTAGTAGTAGTAGTAGTAGTAGTAGTAATAATAGTACGTTGCAGTAGTACAGGGAGCTGGGTGGGAGGCTTGCTGTGAGATTGACCTTTTAAATTGGATTCATTAATTATTGATGAAGTCATGTTCTGATCTGAGCTTTTCCTGCAACAGTCACAGTACGGCAAAAACACAAAAACACACAGAGCTGCTTATGGTACGATTTAAACTGGACCAGGGCTAAACCAGGGGATAAACCAGTACTAAACCAGGACTAAATAAAGGTAAAAAAACAGGTCTAATCCTGGGCTAAACCTGGACTAAACTGGGATTAAACTAGGGCTAAACCTAGTCTAAACCTGGACTAAATTAAGGAAAAACTGGTCCAAACCAGGACTAAATAAAGGTAAAAAACAGGCCTAAACCAGGGCTAAACCCGGACTAAACCTGGACTAAATTGAGGAAAAAACTGGTCCAAACCAGGACTAAACCAGGACTAAACAGGACTAAATAAAGGTAAAAAACAGGCCTAAACCAGGGCTAAACCCGAACTAAACCTGGAGTAAATTAAGGAAAAAACTGGTCCAAACCAGGACTAAACCAAGACTAAACAGGACTAAATAAAGCCAAAAAATTAGTTTAAATCAGGACTAAACCTGGGATAAATAAAGGCAAAAAACAGGGCTAAACCAGGACTAAACTAGGGCTAAACCTGGACTAAACCAGGACTAAATTAAGAAAACAAACAGGTCCAAACCAGGACTAAACCAGGTCTAAACCTTTACCAAACCAGAACTAAATTAAGGCATAAACTTAGTCTAATCCAGGTCTAAACCATGACTAAACCAGGACATGTACAGTCCACTCAGAGAGGCCAGGAATCTAACCCACAATCTCTTCACTGAGAGGAGACAGGCTAACCACTCTGCCACAGTAGCACAGGGAGGACAGTAAAGGGTGGTGTACATTGAGTCCTTGTTACTAGGCAGAGTTTAGCATCAGCAATACAATAAATCAAAACAGCACAAAAAAGTAATTTAGTCCAAAAGTGGGTCAGAGCCAAACCACCTGGACAATACGAGTCTCTATTTTAAACTGCTGTACACGTTTGTATTTCTGTCAGCTGTGCAACAGCAGTTCAACAGAGGTGAAAAGACTAAACCAGGACTAAACCAGGGCTAAAACAGGACTAAACCAGGTCTAAAACAGGACTAAACCAGGACTAAAACAGGACTAAACCAGGACTAAACCAGGGCTAAAACAGGACTAAACCAGGTCTAAAACAGGACTAAACCAGGACTAAACCAGGTCTAAAACAGGACTAAACCAGGACTAAACCAGGGCTAAAACAGGACTAAACCAGGACTAAACCAGGACTAAACCAGGATTAAACCAGGACTAAACCAGGACTAAACCAGGACTAAACCAGGGCTAAACCAGGACTAAACCAGGTCTAAACCTTAACTAAACCAAGTCTAAACCAGGACTAAACCAGTTCTAAACCAGATCTAAACCATGTCTAAACCAGATTTAAAACAGGTCTAAACCAGGCCTGCACCAGATCTACACCAGGTCTAAACCAGATCTAAACCAGGACTAAAGCAAGTCTAAAACAGGACTAAACCAGGTCTAAAACAGGTCTTAAACAGGACTAAACCAGGACTAAATCAGGATTAAACCAGGACTGAACCAGGTCTAAACCAGGACTAAACCAGGTCTAAACAATAACTAAACCAGGACTAAACCAGGTCTACACCAGGACTAAACCAGATTTAAACCAGGTCTACACCAGGTCTAAACCAGGACTACACCAGGACTACACCAGGTCTATTCCCTCTCTTGGCCTCCCAGAACCTCTGGTCTGTTGCGCACAAACATCTTGACAGTCCCTCGTCCCTTGGGCTCTTCATTTATAACGAGCGCTTCTTAATTGGTCTCTCCTAATGAGCTACAAAATCTCCATAGACACCAATACAGCTCCACTGTCCTGACTCCAGCCCCGAGGCACTGAAACGGGCTCACATTTATAACCTTTTTTCTAATTCCGACATGGTTTGATGGATACGACCTGTGCTTAATATTTACCACAGTTTTATATCAGTTCAGTGGCAGTTTGTGGAATAAAAAGTGCAAAATATTAAATTACATATGCGCCAAAAGCACATTTAACTGCTAAAAAGCTCAAGCAAACAGATGAATGCAGAAAAACATGGAGGCCAGCTGATCTGAGTGTAATATTTCAAGTGATTATAAATAAATAAACTTGATTTGCAAACTCTTTTTAACTTAAATTAACTTAAATCAATGCTTTAGTCCTGCTTTAGTCCTGTTTTAGTTCTGCTTTACTCCTGCTTTAGTCCTGCTTTAGTCCTGTTTTAGTCCTGTTTTAGTCCTGGTTCAGTCACAGTTTTATTCCTGCTTTAGTCTTGTTTTAGTCCTGGTTTAGCCCTGGTTTAGTCCCAGTTTTAGTCCTGTTTTAGTCCTGGTTTAGTCCTGTTTTAGTCCTGGTTTAGTCACAGTTTTAGTCCTGCTTTAGTCTTTAGTCCTGGTTTAGTCAGTTTTAGTCCTGCTTTAGTCTTGTTTTAGTCCTGTTTTAGCCCTGGTTTAGTCCCAGTTTTAGTCCTGGTTTAGTCCTGCTTTAGTCCCGGTTTAGTCCATGTTTTAGTCCTGGTTTACTTCTGATTTAGTCCTGGTTTAGTCCCTCTTTTAGTCATGGTTTCGTTCTGGTTCAGTCCTGTTTCAGTCCCGGTTTAGTCCAAGTTTTAGTCCTGGTTTAATTCTGTTTTAGTCCCAGTTTAGTCCTTGTTTTAGCCCTGGTTTAGTCCCAGTTTTAGTCCTGGTTTAGTTCAGGTTCAGTCCTGTTTTAGTCCTGGTTTAGTCCTGGTTCAGTCCTGCTTTAGTCCTGTTTTAGCCCTGGTTTAGTCCTGTTTTAGTCCTGCTTCAGTCCTGGTTTACTCCTGGTTCAGTCCTGTTTTAGTCCTGGTTCAGTCCTGCTTTAGTCCTGTTTTAGCCCTGGTTTAGTCCCAGTTTAGTCCATGTTTTAGTCCATGTTTTAGTCCTGGTTTAGTTCTGTTTTAGTCCCGGTTTAGTCTTGATTTGCAAACTCTTTTTAACTTAAATCAATGGTGAATTAAGGTTTCAACAGACAGATACAATTTTTACTGTTTCTGTCCAACCAGGAAGCAAATTTATAAACTTATTATTATAAAAATAAGAAAAAACTAGGGAAGATTTGTAGTAGAACCTTAATATAATGATTTTATCTATATTTGAGTAAAAAGAGCAGTCTGTCCTGTCAGATATAAGTGGAGTTTTTTATGGTTTAAAATGATTTGTGTCCCTCGAGTCTCCATCGCTGTCATTCCACTGAGGTGAAGAGTTCAGAGTGAAAGTGAGATGGAAGTTATTAGCAGCACAGGCCCTGGTTTAGACCTGGTTAAATCCTGGTTTAGACCTGGTTTAGTCCTTGTCTGGCCCTATTCTAGACCTGTTTGTTGACTTTTTTGTATAACTGTCCTGGTTTAGTATTGTTTTTTCCCTTTAAGCTTAGTCCTGGTTTAAGTTTTAAATTTGGTGTAATCCTGGTTTAGTCCTGGTTTAGTCCTGGTCTAGTCTTAGTTTAATCCTAAATCTGAGTTTTAGACTTTATTGATCCACAAGGGAAATATTTGCTCACGCTTCACAGTATAATAATAAAGAGTAAAAAACATGGTAATAATAGATTCTAAATAAACAGCAAAAGTAGCAAGAGACTGGAGTCAAATAAGGCACAATATGATAAATTCAAAATAAAAATATGGAAATGAAAGTCCTGGTTCAGTTCTGATTCAGTCCTGGTTCAGTCCTGGTTTAGTCCTGGTTCAGTCCTGTTTTAGTCCTGGTTCAGTCCTGTTTTAGTCCTGGTTCAGTCCTGATTCAATCCTGGTTTAGTCCTGGTTCAGTCCTGGTTTAGTCCTGGTTCAGTCCTGGTTTAGTCCTGGTTCAGTCCTGATTCAATCCTGGTTTAGTCCTGGTTCAGTCCTGGTTTAGTCCTGGTTTTAGTCCTGGTTTAGTCGTGTTTTAGTCCTGGTTTAGCCCTGGTTTAGTCCCAGTTTTACTCCTGTTTTAGTCCTGCTTTAGTCCTGCTTTAGTCTTGCTTTAGTCCTGTTTTAGTCCTGCTTTAGTCTTGCTTTAGTCCTGTTTTAGTCCTGGTTTAGTTCCAGTTTTAGTCCTGCTTTAGTCCTGTTTTAGTCCTGTTTTAGTCCTGGTTTAGTTCCAGTTTTAGTCCTGCTTTAGTCCTGTTTTAGCCCTGGTTTAGTCCCTGTTTTAGTCTTTGTTTTAGTCCTGGTTTAGTTCTGGTTCAGTTCTGTTTTAATCCTGATTTAGTCCCGGTTTAGTCCCAGTTTTAGTCCTGGTTTAGTTCTGTTTAGTCCTGGTTTAGTCCCTGTTTTAGTCCTGCTTTAGTTCTAGGTCAGTCCTGTTTTACTCCTGGTTTAGTCCTGGTTTAGTCCCTGTTTTGGTCCTGGTTTAGTTCTGGTTCAGTCCGGTTTTAGTCCTGGTTTAGTCCCGGTTTAGTCCCTGTTTTAGTCCTGGTTTAATCCTGCCCCAGTGAACTTGAGATGGGCAGATGCCTGAATATTGACCCATCGTGACAGCTGCAGACAATAATTGGCAGAGAGTTTCAACAGTTGAGTTGAGAATATACAAACTACTACTGCTGCTGCTACTACTACTACTACTACTACTACTACTACTACTACTACTACTACTACTACTACTACTACTACTACTACTACTACTACTACTACTACTTTCTCCCTGTGCCTGCTGTTTTTCATCACCTGTTGTTCACTGGAGGTTTGGTCCATAGAGATTATAGTTACAACACAAACAAAACAACAAGCAGACTCTGAAGAAGTGGGCCGCTGTTATACGGGCGAATTCCGAGCCAAGTTTCATATCAGGAATTTATTTGGAGTCTGTGATCACTTCCTGTTTGGATCACGGCGGCCTCGCGGGTCTGTGGATTATGGTGATACGGTTGTTATGTCATTTGTTTTTTTGGCATTGTAGGATTTGTTAGAATTCATACAATAACTCATTATTTGCAGATGAATGTTTTTCAGTTACCCTCTTTTTTTTTATCTGATCAGTGATTTAAACTAGGATTAATCCTAGACTGAACCAGGACTAAATCAGGACTAAACCAGGACTAAATCAGGACTAAACCAGGAATAAACAAGGACTAAATCAGAACTAAACAAGGACTAAACCAGGACTAAATCAGAACTAAACCAGGACTAAACCAGGACTAAACCAGGAATAAACAAGGACTAAATCAGAACTAAACAAGGACTAAACCAGGACTAAATCAGAACTAAACCAGGACTAAACCAGGAGTAAACCAGGAGTAAACAAGGACTAAATCAGATCTAAACAAGGACTAAACCTGGTCTAAACCAGGACTAAATTAGGACTACACCCGGACTAAACCCAGACTAAACCAGGTCTATACCAGGATTAAACTAGGACTACACCAGGACTAAACCAGGACTGAAGACAGAATTAAAACGGGACTTGAACGAGTTAAAACAGGACTAACCCAGGACTAAATCAGGACCATATCAAGACTATATCAAGACTAAACCAGGGCTAAAAATTGACTAAACCAATACTATACCAGGACAAAACAGGACTAAATCAGGACTAAACCAGGTCTAAACCAGGTCTAAACCAGGACTTAAGCAGGACTTAACCAGGACTAAACCAGGACTAAATCAGGACTAAATCAGGTCTACCCCAGGACTAAACCAGGACTATAGCGGCTGAAGCATACCAAATCGGAAGTGAACATGGGCATCAAAATATGAATGTTAATAACAGAAAAATCAGGCACTTTTTTCCCCAAGGCTGCTCCCACCAGCGTTGGCAACAGGTGTGATTGTGTTGCTAAGCGCCTTCTTTCCTGCTAAACCATCAGCGTGGGAGAGGAGGGGCGTTACCTCCAACAGCCTCGCTCCTGATTGGCTCTTTGGTTGCTAAGATACTCGCGGATAGAATTTCTAATATGGAACTCGACTCCAAATTCGCTCCTATAACCCCCGGCCTCGACGAGCTTCATTTGACTGGACTTGAACGCCGCGGGTGACGTCACACTCGCTCGGTCCTCTTCTTGACGGTTCAGATTCACAACACTTTCCCATGAGCCTTTGGAGAAAACTGAACCAATCCAATAAATAGTTTGTGATGTAGAGAAATGGGAGCAGCTCTGTGGTTAAACAGTAATTAATCCAAAACATGTCTGGACACCGAAAAAGGGTTAATTATAGAGGCGTTGAACAATTTTAAAGGGTGTGACCAATCTTTTCAGGCTCATATTACTGTAACTGTTAAATATAGTCATTTAAGTTGATATAAAGACTAACATAAAAGAGATTAAAGCTGCACTTCCTGATTTTCAAACGTGTATTTAAATTAAATAAGGGTTTCTCATGTAATTAAGTAAAAAAAAAAACTAATTGCACAGTACAGATTTATTGCATAAGCAGCTCTTGAGGTCAAAATGAGACTGCTGTGTAACATCTGCATCTGATTATTACATGTTTTTATCGTCCGCGAACCAGGAAGTAAGGCTTGGGCGCTGTTAGCATGCTAGTTGGCTAGTTGTTACCGTGAAGACAAAATTCCGCTCTGAATGAAATTGTTCTGATCCATTTTAACCATAGGATTTTTTGTAATTTGTTTGTTTCCTGGCAGGGGGGTGCACCACTCGCTCGTCTCCGTGTTATGCGTTGCCTGGAATGTTCCACAGTATGGCATTAAACGTGTCTATTTTGCATTTGTTCAGCTGTGTTTTTCCTCCAAAAATACGTTGAAAAACATAGCACCTTTGGCCATTTTAGATTTTCGTTTTCTTTAGAGATGTACTTTTCTGCTTAATTTACTGTTTTAGCCTTTAAAACCACAGTATGTAACATTTTAGGCAAAAAATCAAAGCATATTATTACATTTTGGTTGTATTTATTACACTGAGAAATAAATGCTGCTTGTTTCCATGGAAATGTTGCTCCTTTTGCTATAATCTTCCACTGTATGGCATTAAAACTCTCTATCTCTGTGGAGAATTTTCCCAAAAAATGATTTTTTAAATTTTTTTTTATAGAAAGGTACCTACTGTGGCTTTAATCATGTTATATTATTGTTTCCTCATCAAAACTATAGCTGTGAACCAGGACTAAACCAGGACTGAACCAGGACTAAACAAGGACTAAACCAGGACTAAACCAGCACTGAACGAGGACTAAACATGGACTAAACCAGGACTAAACCAGCACTAAACCAGGACTAAACCAGGACTAAACCAGCACTAAACCAGGACTAAACAAGGGCTAAACCAGGACTAAACCAGGACTAAACCAGGACTAAACAAGTCTAAACCAGGACTTAACCTGGGGTGAATAAAGGCAAAAAACAGGATTAAACCAGGACTAAACAAGGACTAAACCAGGACTGAACCAGCACTAAACCAGGACTAAACCAGGACTCAACCAGGACTAAACAAGGGCTAAACCAGGACTAAACCCGCACTAAATCAGGACTAAACAAGGGCTAAACCAGGACTAAACCAGGACTAAACCTGAGATGAATAAAGGCAAAAAACAGGACTAAACCAGGACTAAACAAGGACTAAACCAGGACTAAACCTGGGATGAATAAAGGCAAAAAACAGGACTAAACCAGGACTAAACAAGGACTAAACCAGGACTAAATCAGGACTAAACCAGGACTGAGCCAGCACTAAACCAGGACTAAACCAGGACTCAACCAGGACTAAACAAGGGCTAGACCACGACTAAACCCGCACTAAATCAGGACTAAACAAGGGCTAAACAAGGACTAAACCAGGACTAAACCAGGACTAAACAAGGACTAAACCAGGACTAAACCTGGGATGAATAAAGGCAAAAAACAGGACTAAACCAGGACTAAACAAGGACTAAACCAGGACTAAACCAGCACTGAACGAGGACTAAACATGGACTAAACCAGGACTAAACCAGCACTAAACCAGGACTAAACCAGGACTAAACCAGCACTAAACCAGGACTAAACAAGGACTAAACCAAGACTAAACCTCGGATGAATAAAGGCAAAAAAACAGGACTAAACCAGGACTAAACAAGTCTAAACCAGGACTAAACCTGGGATGAATAAAGGCAAAAAAAACAGGACTAAACAAGGACTAAACAAGGACTAAACCAGGACTAAACCAGGACTAAACCAGGACTAAACAAGGACTAAACCAGGACTAAACCTGGGATGAATAAAGGCAAAAAAACTGGACTAAACCAGGACTAAACAAGGACTAAACAAGGACTAAACCAGGACTAAACCAGGACTAAACCTGGGATGAATAAAGGCAAAAAAAACAGGACTAAACCAGGACTAAACAAGGACTAAACCAGGACTAAACCAGGACTAAACAAGGGCTAAACCAGGACTAAACCAGGACTAAACCTGAGATGAATAAAGGCAAAAAACAGGACTAAACCAGGACTAAACAAGGACTAAACCAGGACTAAACCTGGGATGAATAAAGGCAAAAAAAACAGGACTAAACCAGGACTAAACAAGGACTAAACCAGGACTAAACCAGGACTAAACCAGGACTAAACAAGGACTAAACCAGGACTAAACCTGGGATGAATAAAGGCAAAAAAACAGGACTAAACCAGGACTAAACAAGGACTAAACCAGGACTAAACCAGGACTAAACAAGGGCTAAACCAGGACTAAACCAGGACTAAACCAGGACTAAACCTGGGATAAATAAAGGCAAAAAAGAGGACTAAACCATGGCTTTTTTGTGAAAATTGACTTTGAGTAATCCAGTTTATTTTAAAGTGATTTAATACGTATAAATCATACTAGTCTTCATGCATTTGACAAAACATTCTTTATTTACAGTCGTATAAAAGGTGCTTATGTGGCTCTTAGAGTTAATCCAGGAATAAAATCTCATCACCTGAGACCTGCTGAGACAACACTTCTATAATCTACATTTAACCCCATCTCTCCATCACTGCTCTCTCTTTCCCTGTCTGTCTCTTTCTCTCTCTCTCTCTCTCTCCTTCCTCTCTGTCTGTGTGTGTCTTTCTTTCTCTCTCTCCTTTCTCTCTGCCTCTGTGTCTCTCTCCTCTCTCTCTTCTTTCTTTCTCTCCTTTCTCTCTCTTTTTCTCTCTTTCTCCTCTGTGTGTCTCTCTCTCCTGTCTCTTTCCCTCTCTCCTCTCTCTCTGTGTCTCTCTTTCCTCTCTCTCTGTGTCTCTCTTTCCCTCTCTCTTCTTTCCCTCTTTCTTTCCCTCTGTCATCTCTCCTCTACCTTCCCATCTCACACCTTCTCTCCCACTCCTCTCCTTCTCACTATCCTTCTCTCCTCTCTCTCTCTTGTTTCTCAGCACACTTTCTCTTCTCTTCTTCTTCTCACCCCCTTTAACCCCCCTCCCTCCTCCTCCTCCTCTCTCTTTCTCCTCTTTTCTCTCTCTTTTCTCTCTCTTCTGTCTTCACTGCAGTGTTTTTGCTGCAGAGTCCACATGTGATTTTCAGCTGACACCACTTTGCTCCTCTTCACCAAACCTTTATTTAACCTACTACTGCAAAACAACAACAAGCACAACTGCATCTTTATCCAAATGTCACAGATTCGGTTAAATTCACTTTTTCGAGCTTTTTACTGTTTAATTTTAGCATTTTTCCTCATCAAAAACATCCCTGGAGTTGTGTTTTCAGTAATCCAGCGTATTTAGTCTTGATGTGTCACTTTTTTGTGTTAAAGGTGTATTGTGTAACTTTTCTGGTGGAGGATCCGTCAAACGCTTTTCTCTTAAACCTTTCTATCTTCACAGAGACCAAACCAGGCCAAGTTACAGGTCAGATCTGTGGAGAGGCGACCCCACTCACAGTCAGAATGAGGGATTTTTGAGCTATAAAACCACCTGTAATTGAATAAATCTAAAGTAGAGCTGTTTAATGTCACACTGTGGAACATGCCAGGCAGAGCAGTTTCATAATTATGCCTATAAGGAAGCACTGTGTAACTTTTCTCCGGCTTGTCTCCATGGAGATATTAGTGCTTTGCCTGGAATGTTTCACAGTAGCCCTGTTTCTGCTTGGCCTGGTTGGGTTTCCATTGCTCTGTTGGTACATCTGGTATATCTGGTACTGTATCCATGGAAACTGCCCCAAAAACAAACCAGTATCTATGGAATCTCATTCATACACGCAAAATTCTCTGGCCGTTGGAGTTTTAAATCATATTCTAATGTTGTTTCCTCCTCTTTAGTCCTAGTTTAGTCCTGCTTTAGTCCTGGTTCAGTCTTGTTTTAGGCCCTGTCTACACGGCAACGTTGTGGAGTGAATCTGATAAAGTTTTTTATCGGTCCTGTGTCCACATGGCACCAGCGTTCTGGGTACCCCAAAATGATATTTTTTGGGAACGGGTTCCAGAGTGGAAAACTCTGGCAACGTTACCGTTGCGGAGTCGTCTGGACGAGTAGAAGGATTTGTTTACGCCTACGTCACAACCACATGGCCAGAGCAAATAGCTGCCTCGCGCGCAACATTCATTCGTAACAAGACAGTGACCATGGCGAACACCAAAGTAGCAGTAGTAGCAGTGCTGCAGTCACTGCTAAGTTTACTTGCATTATTGAAAGAAAATGTACTGGTAGTAAAAGGGGTGCATGCGCTTTACTTCTTCTATTGTTCTGGAGTATCCGATGGGACGGGTTTACAGCGCACATAGAGGCGTGGCGTGTGCATTGCATCGTTTTCAGCAAGCGTTCCATTGCCATGTGTACGTGATATTTTTTTCCAGTGTGGACGTGGTATTTTTTTTAGCCGGTAAGAAAAAATCCTGCGTTGCGTTGCCGTGTGGATGTAGCCTTAGTCCTGTTCCTAATGATTCTATTGAAGGGGTATGGCGTTTAAAAACACATTAGAGCACTTCCTGTAGAAGAAAAATTAGCATAATCTGTGTCTCTTATTGATTTTATTTTATTTTACTTTATTTATTTATCTATTTATTTATTTTATTTCATTTATTTATTTATTATATTTTTATTTTATTTTTTTAAGCTTACTTTGTCATTTTATGGTGCTGTTTTAATTAGATTTTACTTATACACACATACTATGTATTCTCTAGGTTTTTATCTCTGTGCAGCACTTTGGAAACGGCTACGTTTGTAAAATGTGCTATATAAATAAAGTGGATTTGGATTTGGATTTGAATATGAGCCCTTTATTATTGATTATTCACAGTTTACGTTTCTTGTGTGCTAACGCTAACAGCTATAGCAAAAAAATACATAAATACTGACTTTGACTAGCCACGTTGCTAAGTGGATCTTAGCTTTAGCACTGAACACCTCATAAAAACGTCTAATAATTATAACATTGTTAAGCTCTGACGAATCAGTGAAAGTTAGAAAAAATAGTATAATATGGGTGTTTTATTATTGATTATTCAGTTTACGTTTCTTTTGTGCTAACGCTAACGGCTATAGCAAAGAAAATACATAAATACTGACTTTGCTGTTGTGAAATCTTCCAGGACTAGCCACGTAGCTTTAGTACTGAACGGCTCATAAAAACATCTAATAATAATAACATTGTTAAGCGCTGATGAATCAGTGAAAGTTGGAACAGTTTAATACCAGTTTCTCTTTGTTGTAATCTGGTTCGAGCAGGTACTAAACTAAAAAATACTAACACCTGTTTATATGGTGGCAGAGAAAACATGACTTACCTATCTAATACATCTCGACGGTTAAATTATGTCAATGACAAATTTTTCATTAAGTTGTTATTGTGGTGGAGAATTGGCGCAGATGTCTGGGTGTAGCCCGAGACACACCCGGAGTATATTTATACAGGATTTAAACGCAATTGTCAACGCCCAACATCAATCAGAAGAGCCTCCATTCAAAATACCTTTAACTGTGAATGAGACACATGAGAAAGTGTAACCAGATTGGAGATTTAACAAAGAGAAGGCGACTTAATAATGTCTTGCCTGAAATGTTCCACAGTATGGCATTAAACGTACGGCATTTATAGATAGATAGACGCTTTGTTGATCCCAAGTTCGATAGTAGCAACAATGAACCAAACATAGCAACAAAAGATATTTTAAGTTCTGCACTTCATTGCACATCGCCTCTTCACAGATCTGACTTGTGACTTGGCCAGTTTGTGTCACCTGCTTTTCTGTCCATAATGGCTTTTTGAATGATGATGATGGTCTAGTCTTGGTTTAATCCTGGGTCTAGTTCTGTGTTGAGTCCTGGGTGTAGTCCAGGGTCTAGTTCCAGTTTGTTCTTGGTTTAGTCCTAATCCTGGTTTGGCCCATTTGGTCCTGATTTGGTTCTGGTTTAGTCTTGGTTTAGTCCTGGGTCTAGTTTTTGGTCTAGTCCTGGATGGGTGTTGGTTTAATTCTGAACCTGATCTGTTCCTGGGTCTAGTCCTGTGTCTAGTCCTTTGTCTATAGTCCTAATCTAGTCCTGATCTAATCCTGATTTACTTTTGGGTCTAGAACTAGGACCAGGATCTAAACCAAGACTGAACCGGTTTAGTTCTCATCCAGGTTTGATCCTGGTCTAGTCCTGGTTTAGTCCTGGGTCTAGTCTAGGACTAGCCTGAGTCTAGTCCAACTGCTTTTTTCCACGAAAATAGAAACGTTTATTGCTTTACTGTGTAACATTCGAGCAGGTGGTGTACCCTCCACCTGAAAAGTTACACACCTTTAATCTTAAACTATTATTTCGAACTGCACCCAGTAAAGCAATCGCTTCTTCTTCTTCTTAACGCACTTTCTTTGTTTTTCCTTAGTATCGATTTTAAGACTAAGGAAAAGACCGATGATTAAAAAACTTTTTCTTTAGACGATAGAATGTGATTTTCCACATTAAATGGTAGAACTTTCTTTTCTTTTCCAATGCGGTCTTATATCTGTGTAATCCTCAGTGGTCCAGGTCTAAACCAGGTCTAAACCAGGTCTAAACCAGGTCTAAACCAGGTCCAAACCAGGTCCACGGGCGTATACTAGCCTATGTGCTCTTATACAGCTCCAGAACGTTCTAAAGCTTCAGGAAAACGTTCTAAAGACATTCAGGAAAGCTTCAGTTCTGTCTTGTCAACGGGTCTTTTTTTTTTTTAGTATTGATACCTTTTGAATAAATAAACAAGAAAAAATCTTAAATGGTCTTAAATGTTATTGTCTTTCATTGCATGTGGCTAGGGGTGTGCAAAGTTATATATCATTATCGTATTGTTTAATGTGATGACCCAGTATCAGTATCGTGGGCTGCTGTTTTGATATTTCGCCAAGAGTATTTTTTGGTGTATTTTACTAATTATTTTGTTACAGAGCTACAGTTTTGTTGCTTGTTTAGAGGAAGAACACTCATTTATCTAACACATGTGACATATTTACTGCTCTGGCGTTTAAAATCGGTGTGTTTTAGGGTGGTCCTTTTAACATCCTACAGTCCGACCTTCCCAAAATGCTCCAACTGAGGAGAACTTGTGGTTTTCGAAGTTTTACGAAAATACAGTAATATTTATAGGTAGCTCAAACGCCTTGAAGTTTCCGTAACTGATGCAATTCCAGCGTTATTCATACTGATCATCATTTGCTCCTATACCATCCATGGCCCATGTCAAGGAGGCTCATATTCGTCTATCCAGGGAATAACTGCCATCAAAACTAAAATTCAATCGGCTGAGGTGAATCCTAAGAAGATGGTGGTGCAGTGATGACATTGACAGAAGCCTGGGAGGGAATACAGTGTAAGCATGATGTTTTTTCAACTCTAATTGAAACGTGTCTTCAGGATAATGTCTAAAACTAACAGTTTTTCTGTCAGTCACTATCATGTTTTCTTTCATAATAAACGCATCTGCCTGTTGGGTGAACAGGATTGTATGTTTATGCAAAAATGTGAATCTTTAATTGTGTTACCTTCAGTGCTTTAGCAGTAATGAGGGCCACAATGACAAACAAATTCAGGGTCTTTGAGTTACCCCTAAATATACATGGAGTTTTGTGAAACTTTGAGAACCCCCTCTTTTATTAAATGCTAAATATCTAGGGGATCAGAGTAGGGCTGGGTGGTATATCGTTTCATACCAAATACTGGTGTTTTTTTTTGATGATATGGATTTTTCATATATCCCAATCCCGGTGAGTGTGTGCGTACAAAACGTGGGGAACACAGCGGCGGAACGTGGCGCTGTGGGACATTGTTTGAGAGGGGGCTGTTTTGCAGTGGTGTGAGAGCGGTGGAAGCTCAGTGTGTGTTGAGCGGTGAACAACATGGACGGAGATAATGTTACACAGACACAGAGGAACTTATACCGAAAAGAGGAGCCGTGTCAGTCGCGTGGAAGTACTTCGTCGTTAAAAAAATCTGACGCTGATCAAACAAACATTCTGTAAATGTTGTTGGGGTAAAGTCGTAGCCGCAGGAGGCAACACGAGTGATCTGCTTCACCACCTCCGTCACAAACATGTCCTGAATACGCACGAAACTAAGATCTGCATCCTCTTCCACGTCTGCAGGGAACGTTCAAGTCGGCGCCGCGACACAAAACGCCACTCAGACGTCGCTCAAAGACGCGTTTGCTAAGGGGACTGCCTACGACAAGAAAAGCAAACGGTGGAACGATATTACCAACGCTGTTACTGTCCACTTCACCAAAGACATGGTACCACTTAGTACATGAAAAAAATACCGTCAAATACCGTGACATCGATATAATTTTGAAAAATACCGTGATATCAATTTTTGGTCATACCGCCCAGCTCTAGGTCAGAGAGAGAAAGTCGTATCTTTTATTTTTTTTCCATTGGATAAGGACCACCCTAGTGTGTTTCGTATTAACTTTCTACGGGAAGTGGTTGAACAAAGACTTTTAGTATCACAGCCCTGATTTAGCCTTTGTTTTTTACTGAACCATATAGAATCGATTTGAAATGTACCGTATTGAATCGAAAATGCACTGTATCGAGGTTTGTATCGTATGGCCAACTTCTTAAAGATACCCAGCCCTACTTGGGACTATTTGATTTTAAAATACTAAAGATACTAAAGATTATTTTAACCAAACTTTTAGCCAACAGTTAATGCATTTTCCCACCAGGTAATTTCACTTGAGCGATCTTAGTCTAGAGTTGCCGTAATCAGCAGTTTCATTGTCCATATAATCCTAGTGTTAATCCGGACACCCCCGGGATTATCGGAGGAGTTGCGTTCTGAAAATTCTCTCTGCATGTGGCGTAGATTTGGATAGAATTTAAAGCTGCACTAAGTAACATTTCCTGTATGGGGTCTGCTGGACTGTTGAGAGATTATTGCTTTGTCTACAGAGTGTTCCACAGTATTAATCTTGGTCCTGGTTTAGTCCTTATTGTGGTTTGGTCCTGGTTTAGTCCTAGTTTAGTGCTGAGTCTAGTCCTGGTTTGGTCCTGGTTCTAGTTCTGGTACGGTCATGTTTTAGTCCTAATCCTAGTTTAGTCCTGGGTCTAGTTCTGGTCTAGTCCTGGTGTAGTCCTGGTTTAGTAATGGATCTATTCCTTTAGTACTGAGTCTAGTCCTGGTTTGGTCCTGGTTCTAGTTCTGGTATGGTCTTGTTTTAATCCTAATCCTAGTTTAGTTCTGGGTCTAATTCTGGTCTAGTCCTAGTTTAGTAATGTGTCTAATTCTGGGTTTAGTCCTGGTTCTAGTTCTGGTTTGGTCTTGGTTTAGTCCTGATCCTATTTTGGTCTGGTTTGATCTGCTTGGTCCTGATTTTGTTCTGGTTTAGTCCTGGTTTAGTTCTAGTTTAGTCATGGGTCTAGTTCTTGGTCTTGGTCTTGGTCTTGGTTTAGTTCTGAACCTGATTTGGTCCTCGGTCTAGTCCTGTGTCTAGTCGTTGGTCTGTAGTCCTTGTCTAGTCGTGATCTAGTCATGGCCTAGTCCTGGGTCTAGTCCTGGTTTGGTCTTGGTTTAGTTCTCATCCAGGTTTGATCCTGGTTTTGTCCTGGTTTAGTATTGGCTTAGTCTGGGGTCTAGTCTGGGTCTAGTCTGAGTCTAGTCCAACTGCTTTTCTCCACAAAGATAGACAAGTTTAATGCTGGATTGTGGAACATTCCAGTCAAAACAATAACATCTCCATGGAGACGAGCAGGTGGCGTACCCTCCTCCAGAAATGTTACACATTGCACCTTTAATCTTAATCTATTATTTTGAATTGGACCCGCTAAAACAATCTCTTCTTCTTAATGCACTTTCTATGTTTTTCTATGCCAGTTTAGACCCAATCCATTAGTCCAGACCTGGTTCAGTGGACCTAGACCGAGCTAAACCGGACTTACAGGGGTCTTTTTCAGCCAGGATCCAGGCCAGGTCTCTCAGGTCTCAAATTGTGGACTTTTTCCCCTCCAAAGTGGTTCTCCTTGAGTTAGAACAGACTGAACCATGAACGTTTGCTCCCCGATAGAGTAGAGTTTCAAACAGAGGAGTTAAGATAACGTCGGACGTGCCAAGATAATTACTGCCTTATATTACTCTGAAAAACTTTGAATTTAAAGAGAAAATATTTTTATTATCACTTTATTTCCACTTTATTTCTATCGCACATTTCATAAACAAAGCCGTTTCCAAAGTGCTGCACAATACAGATCAAATATATCCAACAGAAATATAAAATAAAGCTCTATTTAACTCCACTAGTCCTGCTTAAGAAAATAAAACGAGTAAAATTAAATAAGAGCAAAAATATAGATGAATAATAAACAGGTAAAAAGAAAAACACAAAAATATATAAAAGACACAGAGACACAACACTCTGATCATGTGAATATTTCAGGTTTATTGTGTTTTTGTGCTGAATCGTCGCCCAATTGTCTCTTGGTCGATTGGGTTTTTGGGATTTTCCTTTGTCAATAATGTCAGTCCAGCGAGCATTGATCAGGACACTGGGTTAGCTGAGTTAGCAATACAAAAGGGCATTATCTGAAGAGGCTAAGCTAGCATTTTATCTCCTAAACGCATACATAGGAAAAAAAAAACAAAAAAAAAACAAGTAAAAGTTGTGGAATTTTTTTTTGCTGTTGAGTTTGCAAACATATCTATCTATCTGCTGTAAATCCAGAGGTTTTTTTTGTGTGTGTGGCCATACCAGTTTGCCGAAGCCTGATCTGGTCAGATCTCAGAAGTTCAGCTGGGCCAGGGCTGGTCAGGACTTGGACGGGAGACCGCTGGGAACACCAGGTGCCACAGGGGGGCGCCAGTAGCAAAAAAACAAAAACAAAAAAAAAACTGCCTTTGTGTCCTTAGGCAAAACCATAGACCATAAATATGAATATGAATATGGAATAACTGAATATGACAGAGCTAACGTGCCAGCCGTCACGCTCCAAATAGGAAGTGTGCCAGGCGGCTCTTCCATGGACTCACACTGGGATCTCGTCGCCCCTCACTCTGTAACTGCTGCTGTGGCCTCGTCATTTTGGTCTTAAAATGTTCGTACCCGCTCTACATGATCCTGAATTTTTAATTTCGCTATTCTGTCCCTAAATCAAGATATGAACATAAAAAACGGTCCAATCAGAGGCCTTCACTCCCCGAGGTCACTCCTGCTAGCATTAGCAACGGGTTTGATTGACAGCTCACGCGTTTCGTTGCTAAGTAAGCCCCCTCCCCTCTTTCCGGTGAGAAGGGCGTGCACATTTAACGACCTCAGTCATGATTGGCTCGTGCGGTTGCTATGACACTCGCGGTCAGATTTCCAAATTCGCTCCTGTAACCGTTAGCAACAGGAGCTTCGCTGAACGCTGTGGGTGACGTCACACTCAGTTAGTCCACTTCTTTATAGAGACACTTCACCCATATTCCCTGGTGTGAATGTGTGTGTGAGTGTGACGGTCGGAGGGGCCGATGGTGCAGAGTGGCTGCCTCACTTCTGTCAGCCTGTCCCAGGGCAGCTGTGGCTATAATAGTATCTCACCTCTACAGATCGTCAAGTGAGTGAATACTGCACTGTGAAGCACTTTGGCTTTGAAAGGAGCTATATAAATACAATGATTCATTAATTTGTTCAAATTCAGAGTTTTTTTCTGATACTTTAAACATTATTTTCACAAAGTTAAGTTTTTTTTAATTCTTTTTATTTGTCATATAATAAATCTTTTTGTGTACATTAGAGCAGATTTAGCCCACTGTGCAGCATTGTTGCCAAGTAACTGTTATGACAGTGTGAAATGTCATGAAAATGTTAAATATAATATCTATCATCTTAAGAGTGTTTAGTAAAATGTGCAGTCCAAACTGTCATACTGTAGGCACTAAATGTTTTTCAGATAAAACTTGTACTTTTTTTTCTCGCCTTCTCCTTGTCTTGTCACCGTGCTGTTCGCTTTATCCCATTAGCATCTAGACATCTCAGACACTTGGACCATTGCAAACAAGAAATTCATCACCATTTTTACAACCGCATTTAAATCTGTCTCCCTGTTCTTAGCAAACCACAGCATAGAGACGCCACTGACAACAAAATGCTAATGCTGCAGTGTCAAGCCAGGAGACCACAAATGAAACGCCGGTCTGTTCATTTTGTTCTGCTTTTTGTGCTCATTTTGTCACCAACAAACAACTGATTTTTATGGTCTTAAAAATGCAAAAAAGAAAAAAACAGAACTAGTTTGCAGCGGTCCAAAGTTATTCCTCACTTACCTTATGCGTTCAGAGCATTTTAATGACAACTTTCAGAGGCCAACTAGCATGCTAACTGCTCACTTCCTGATTATCTGACTGACAAACGGTGGAGATGCAGACAGTACACAGTGGACTTATTTGGACCTCAGGAGCTGTTTTTACAAAATATCTGTACCGGGCCCTTTAAAGAAGTGGGGGATGCTAACAGAATGCTAATGCTAAAAACAATAAGCTAAAAATTTATGTTGCGCTGAGCAGTTTGGGAGGTGGCTATAACTGTCTGAGCTAAAAAAGAGGGAACATTTATGGCTAACGTCTGGGTACTTTAGTTTCTCGGCTGGCGGCGTGATGGCAGAGTGGTTGGCATTCCTAGATGGGGTGTTTCTGTGTGGAGTTTGCATGTTCTCCAAGTTCAAAAGTTCAAAGTCAGCTTTATTGTCGAAAACTATATGTACAGGTTGCACACACAGGATTTGAAATTGCAGCGCCCCCTAGGCCCACAGTGAACATAAAACGTCTGGCTTTGAATAGTGTAAACCTCACGATGCTGCTCAAACATTTGTGCGAACTATAAAAACTGAGCAAACCATATCGCTAAGGCTACATTGAAAACAGCAACGCCATGATTCTCCGCCTGGACACGACGCTTTGACATGGCTCATTTCTGTCCAATGGCTGAACGACCTCAGCACACGGGGTTTTGTTTATAGATGTTGGTCCACTTACAAAAAAAGTACAGTGTGAAATCATACCACACCAAAATAAAAAAAAAATTAAAAAATTTGGTCCGGACCAAAGCAAGTGAACTATCGGACTTTCTTGGTGTGAAAACAACCTTAGTGAAAATGGGGATTATGTAGCAGGATTACAATTTGAAAGCATTTTATGTTATTTAATTTTTTTATTTAAAACTGGAGATGGAGGGAAAACAGAACAAACTGTCGTACAGACATGCGCGCACACTATGGCAGGACTATGGAACAAACTCGCACCTGGCATGGCTTCGACCGAGAAGAACGCATTTAGCGGGTGGAAATTTCAACTTTATTTTATTTTTAAAGAAGACGAGTTTTTTTTTTAAATAAACTGAACTATGTGGTCAAGACTTGTGCACTTTCACTGTAGGACTATAAGCTACTGTTCAAATTAGCTTTCCTCAGGTTCTTTAATAATGCAGAAAATGTTATTGTTTTCTTGTTGTTATCGGATATTTGGTGTTAAAGTCATCCAAAAGTACTTGAAAATAATCAAGTTACATTAGTTTAATATGGTTCTTGGATTACGTTACTGAATACATATTTTAAGGGGGAACTAGTAACTGTAGCAGAATACATTTCTAAAATAACCCTCCCAGCCCTGATTAGAACATGACTTAAAGCTCACAGGAGTCAGTTTTGTGTGATATAGAATATTTAATATAGAAACTGATGTAACTTTTGTAATTGTTTGAATAAAAATTGGCTGCAGTCTACCTACTGTATATATCGTCCGTTGGGATCAAATGATAAAGGTGCATTTGTAAAATTCCGCAGTGCCTGTTTAAATTTGCTGAGTTTGAGTGAACAGACCTTGGAGCAGCATTTCTTTGCACTTGGATTCCCTTGTAATTTCCCCATGATAATAAATAGCTGCTTTGGCTTTGGGCATGTCGACACTTTTGCATTTGACACTTAAACGCGCTAAAACCGAATTATGTAATGACACTAACTGCGCTTATTGCCAATACCTCAGGGCTTTGAAACGTCTCCTCAGCCTCCAACCAGACAGTCTCAATCCCCTTTTGTTTATAATACAAATCTTCTCCTGGGCCGTGGCTGAGGCTCCGCGGTTGGTTCTTGCTAAATAATGAATGCTAGTTTCTTAATCTCAAGGGAGTTAAAGGTGCATATGAGGCTAGAGCTGATTGTAGAGCTGCTGTTTTATCCTTTATATCTTATTTTTAGGGACGGGACAAGATCTCGTGTCTCAAGATCTCAGACAACACAGAAAGACAACATAGAAAGAGAGAAAAATAGACTATTCATTTCGACGACTTCCAGTGTAGTTCCCAGTGCTGGGCATGTGGTAAAACCGTGGATTCAGCAGCAGCAGCAGCAGCAGCAGTATCTTCACAACCTGCTGAAGCTTTCCAGAAGGAATGGGACTCTTATCAGGTCTTCAGTGTGACTTACAGGCAACTGGTTGGAACTGTTGGATCCACTGAACATAACGGAACGCTACAATTATTTTTTTTAGACAAATTATAATACGCAAATCAATTGGCAATTTATAAAAGGAAAAAAGAAAAAAAATACAGTGACTTCTAGATGAAGAAAACTGGGCCATTTTCTCAGTTTTCCCAGATTTTGTCAGAGTTCCTATCCCAAAGGAAGTCATCATCCGCATGTTTCGAAACGTCTTCCGGTTTTGTGATGTAACAAATCTGGTCTGATCTGGTTTAATCCTGGTTTCGTCCTGTTTTTGTCCTGGTTTAGTCCTGTTTCAGTCATTGTTTAGTCCTGGTTTAGTCCTTGTTTCGTTCTGGTTTAGTCCTGGTTTAGTTCTGTTTAGTTCTCGTTTTAGTCCTTATTTAGACCTGGTTTAGTCCTTATTTAGATCTGGTTTAATCCTGGTTTAGTTCTGTTTAGTCCTTGTTTAGTCTTGGTTTTGTCCTGGTTTACTCCTGTTTTAGTCCTTGTTTAGTCCATGTTTAGTCCTGGTTTTGTCCTGGTTTAGTTCTGATTTAGTTCTGTTTAGGCCTTGTTTAGTTCTGGTTTAGTCCTGGTATTGTCCTGGTTTAGTTCTGGTTTAGTCCTGGTTTTGTACTGGTTTAGTTCTGGTTTAGTCCTGGTATTGTCCTGGTTTAGTTCTGGTTTAGTCCTGGTTTTGTCCTGGTTTAGTCCTGTTTTAGTCATTGTTTAGTCCGTGTTTAGTCCTGGCTTAGTCCTTATTTAATTCTGGTTTAGTCCTGTTTTAGTCCTTGTTTTCCTTGAGTTCCTATCGCCGACAGAGCCCAAAGGAAGTCATCATCCGCATATTTCCAAAGTCTTTCGGTTTTATTAAGTTAGACAAATTATAATACACAAATTAATAGGTAATTTATAAAAGGAAAAAAATAATTACTATCACCAACAGAGCCCAGAGGAAGTCGTCATCCACATGTTTCCAAACGTCTTCCGGTTTTGTGACATAACCGTGAATAGAACCCATTTACATTTTTTCCCCATGTGTTTATATTTGGATTGGACAAAAAGGGTCACGTGTTGGCGAATTACAGCTCTTATAATTTCAAAAAGCAACAGTAGAAATGAAACAAAAATAAGAAATGTGAGACCAAAATTGGAAACTGAATCTTGAAATGTATATATTAGGAATTATGTTAATATTATGTTTGTCTTGTCTCGTTCTTGTGGATCTCGTATCGTCTCGTTTTGTGGAAATTGTGTCTCTTGTAACTTGGGCCTTAAAAATCTGTATATTTAAGACAATTTATGCCTTAAGTTTTGGTTCTTTGCTTGGTTTCTATCCATTTTCTTCAATATTGATCTAAAATGGCTTCATAAAAGAAAAAAATCCATTGACTTTTCGCGACAAGCTCCAGATTTTCAATTATTTTTTATTATTTTCAGTTTTTATTGCTGAAAAAAATTACATTTTTGAAGCCTACAGGCATGTCCCATACTCTGAAGTAAGTACAGAGCAGTGGATGGAGATAGGTGGTAGGTGAAAACAGGGATTTTCTGAGCTCCAATACTATACAGGACTCTACAGCATTACTCAAAACATTCCCTTTAAGTTGGTTTGATCCTGGGCTGGTCCTGGTTTAATCCTGGTTTAGTTCTTGTCTCAGACTTTTCCATTATGACACTATTAGCAAAGTCTCATGGGGCAAATTCACTGATCCCTTTACGAAATTACCGTCTTTATCTCTATTCCATTACACAGACCACATGTTTTTTCTATTGCTACGATGCAGTTACATCATGGCGGGGGTGTTCTACATGCTCCATCTTTGTGGTGAAATTTTCAACAGATTCCACGGAGACACAATGCACACATTAGCAAACACTGTCGAAAAAGATATAATTGTCAGAAAACTCAAGAAAAAATACAAAATGGACCTAAACAGCACATTTTCAGCGTTCACGGTTCTGTTTAGGCATTTGATTTTCAACAGAAAGGTGAAAGTGGCTGTGTCTGAATGTCCGCTCTAGTCCCTTACCCAGTGGTTCCCAACCTTTTTTGGCCTGTGACCCCATTTTGACATCACACATTTCTGGCGACCCAGACTTTTTTTTTTTTTTTTTTTCCATCATGTTTCAGTCTCAGCCTCAGACGCAATATTGTGTCAAATGGTTCGACGTGTCTGAGGCCTCGGAGAAACACTGACCTCTAGTGGACAAATTTAACCATTGCAAACCAACACACAACCCATGATTTGGATGGGAATGGATCGCTTTTTTCCACTTGTAGATGCCATCGAAAATGAAACAAATGCCAAAAGTCGCCAGAAGTCACCAAAATCACCACTAACGTCACACAATATTGCTCACTACCCAACATTTTAAAGAAATATTGGTGCATCTTTTATACTGTTGCAGTTTAGCGCTTGTCAAACCAAGGAAGCGCGTTGAACACTCTGAAGCACTCTGAACCAATCACAGAGCGGAACATTCGCTGAGCCAATGAAACGCTTCGATACACTGAAGCGATTGACACGCAGAGCGAAGCAGCGGGGGGAGGGACCGACACTTCGACACTTTGGTCATGTGAGCGGCTGCTGCGAGACAGTTTCCGAAAGAATGAGATGTGCTCATTTGCCCGTCACTAGTTATTGTGACTGCGCTGCTCCGGACATTTCAGGCGACCTGATTTGAATTCTAGGCGACCTGAAGGTTGAAAAACGCTGCCCTAACCCCTCATTCACTACATACGCCCGCACTCTTTAGCGCCCCCTACAGTGCACTCACTCACAGAGATTTGGACAGGCAGCGCAATACATTCAGGTCACGCGACTCTGGGGCCTGGATGAAGAACGTCAAACTCCGACAAACCTTGATTTCCGTCATAAATTATGTTCAGATCAGACTGACACAAGCGTTTATGGACTAATAATAATCATACGGGTTTTTGTCATGCTGGATTTCACGTAAACGGACTGGATTATTTGCTTTTTGTCTGAAATGTGGAAATTATCGCTCTTTTAACAGCTGGAGTTAAGATAAGAACAGTTTATTTAGTCGTGTTTTATTCAGAATCAGGATCAGAGCCATAAACCAGCGCTTTTCTCTGCTTCATTCAGTCGTGTGAGTAATAGTACTATTTTAGTAGTAGTATACGAGTAAAATAGTAGTAGTGTTTGTAGTACATCGGTTTATTTAGTCGTGTTTTATTCAGAATCAGGATCAGAGCCATAAACCAGCGCTTTTATCTACTTCATTCAGTCGGTCGTGTCCAGTTAAACTCCTGTCGCTGTCGCCGCTGTTTCCCCGACTCTCCTGGTGCATTGTCGTCTGTACTGACCGCTCCAGCGACCACTGATGCACGCTACTTTTCAAGGTGCATTGTGGGAAATTTTGAGCGCACTACTTTTTCACCCACTGGACATTCGGACGCCCCTGGGAATGGAGTGACCCATAAAGAGCGTTCTAAGTAGGGAATAGGACATTCGGACACAGCCTGTAATGTGTAATGTGTTATTGTATTTCCAGCTAAGTCATTTATTTCTTTTCAGATTGCGTTCACATAAAGATCAGATTAAACTTTTAATTTTAGCAACAGAGCTTCAGACAGAGCCGTGCCTACAGTTAGCATGTTCAGCTGCAAAGTATCAATTGACAGAATCTCTGTTTAAAAGCTGCCGTTTTCATTTCCAGCCCATTTCGTCTCCCACAGACTCATGCAGGTCAGAACAGACAAATATTAATCCATTTTTAAGGTTTGTCAGCTCTAAAATATGTAAAAGGAGTAAAAAAAAGCTGACGTTTTATTATGAAAATGTAAAATTATTGCACTTTTTTAGGCATGTACGTCTATTGGTGATCTTAAAATTCACCACCACAGGGCGCTACACAACAGGATTTTTAATGTCGACTTTAAAATGTGAGTTTTATGATGAATTATGTATTTTTAACTGGTGATTTAACACTGGTTTTAGCGATATTCAAAGGATTTTTATCACAGTTAATGACTTATTTTATGCATTTATTAATTTAGAGATAATTAAAGCTTAAAGGTGCACTGTGTAACCTTATACCAGCTGCTTGTATCCATGGAAATGTCTTTGCTTTGCCTGGAATTTTCTACAGCAACGTCTCTATTCCCACAGAAACAAGCAGGCGATGCCCTGAGGCGGAGTTACAGGTCAGATCTGTGGAGAGGGGACTCTGCTGATAACGAGAATGCAGATTTTGAATTTGAGCGCTTCATGTCTCAAAGCGATTTCCAAAGTCACGACCCCATTTTGAACAACAGGTCTTTTAGAACGGGGAAAACGCGCAATTTTCTTTACAGTAACCGCTTAAAGTGACGTCCAAAGTGCTGCTCTATAGATTTTTTGAGTTATTTTCCTGCTCTTTAATCTTAGCGACCATTTTACTTGTCATTTATGCTTCCCTGCCATTTTGTGAGCTATTTTCTGATCTGTTCTAATGTAGTTTTCTCATCACAAACACACCTGGAGTTGTGTTTTGTTTCATTCACACACGTTTAACACAAAAAAACCTGCGCATTTAGGCTGAGTTCACTGTGTTTTTAAACTCCACACACCTCCACTAGAATCATTTGGATGATTTCGCCCTTGGAATTGCCCATCTCTGCGGCACTAAATGTAAAAGGTAGACATCCACTTTGCCCTACACAATCTCGGACTGGTAGAAGACGTCAACAAACTCAAGATGTCAAATACAGGTCGGCTTTCTATAACGTTGTAATATCTCAACATTATCCCAGCAGGAGTTGGGATATGTTCAGATTAGGGGTGTGAATCTTTCACTCACAAAACGGTTCGATTCTAATCTCGATTCACAGGCTACGATTCGATTCGGGGAAGATTCATAAAATTAGTAAACGATCTGGTATGATTTGATTCGATTTGATCCGATCCGGTTCGGTTAATTTTGATTCAATACAAATTGACAACTTTACTCCCAAGTGCTTTAACCTTCCTCTTGTGTTAGGGTCGCCACCGACCCGTTTTAGTTTTTAAATGCATAAAATAATCACTTAAAATTAGTTTATTGCATCAAGGCTTTTTGACTTTGTCAGGAACCTTGATTTCAACAAAATTCAACAAAAAAATTTTTTTTTCACTGCATTATAAAATGCTCTAGTTGAAATGATGTCCTTTGTAGTGTTAGGGTCGGTTTCGACCCGGTTATAAAAATAAGATTATAAAGCAATAGTTAGAGCCAAAATTGAAATCATAAATGCATTGTCAGCCAACACAATGACAGCCACCTCCTCCCCCAATCATGTCAGCTTCTGGGGATGCTCATTTGTCCAGGATTGTTGCAAAAAAACAAAACAAACAAAGATGAGCATGTCCAGACACGTCAGGTCACTTCACTCATTTGACTTGCAGAGAGCACATCTCCAATTTGCAGCATACAAAAATGAAAAGATTTACGGTGAGCGAAGCTCGAGATTACATTTTTGGAGAAAATGAGGGAGAAGACACAGATCAGCATAGTGATGCAGAGGAGCAAGTTTCTGAGGAAGAGGACAATGTGGAGTACCAGCCAGAAGACACAGACACATCTGAGTCTGATGCTGGTGCTCACCCAGCACTCCATCCACATCATCAGCAACACAGAGAGAATCTGCATCAGCATCAGACTCAGCCAGCCCTGCCTAAACACCAACCAGAACAACCACGGCCACAACCCCCCCTGAGACCACCTGATTCTAAAAGAAAGAGGTGTCAGGTCTGCTCAAGCAATAAAGACAGAAAGACAAACATATTGTGTTTCCGATGCAAGAAATATCTCTGCAAAGAACACGCAAAAAGTGTCACTTTTTGCCACACATGCATCTAAACACACACACACACATCTACACACACCTACACACACACCTACACACACACACACACACACACACACACACACACACACACACACAGGCAAGTTCTTGCACACAGATACTTTTTTTTAACTCTGATTTAGCGTTCTAATAGTTTTGGAAGTAATAATTGATTTCTATTGGTTTGATTTGTTTGATTGGTTGTTTGAACTTGTAATTCAGTATTTTGTGTTATGACCTGTTCTGTGTTTCAAGGTGTTTATATTAAAGTTCTATTGCTGACATTTTTTTGTTTTTTGTTTTTGCATTTTCTTGAAGAAAATATATATGGGTCGAAAATGACCCATAACACCATAGATGTTACTATAGTTATTAATTTTAAAATGAAAAAATAAATCAAGCAAATTCATTTCAGAGATGTGTTCTATACCCCTTAGCAATATTCTGGTAACACATCATCCTTTCATTTATTTATATTATTCTCTTGAGGTTAATTTTTCTTTTTTTTAATTGAAATCGAGAGGTATACTAATAACAATAAAAAGGCCCAGAGACCCACAACAAAAATATTAAACCCAACATTTTCATGGATAAGGAAGCCTAACAAGGTAACCAAGAGATGAGAAAAAAAATTGGAATTTAAGTTTTTATTTTTAGTGTATTTTAAAGCTGATTTAAGACACGGGTCAAAACCGACCCGTTAACACCGGGGATGGTAACAGAAAACTAACACAGGAGGAAGGTTAAAGCAGAGGTCTTCAACAGGGGGGTCGCGACCCCTAGGGGGGTCGCAGAGGTACTGCAGGGGGGTCGTGAAATCTTTTGATTTCACTTTAAAATAATATTTTATATTTTATAGTGTAAAATACAGTATTAACCTGTGTATTATTTCCTTGTATTGGATGTACCATAACAGAGTAGCAATGTTTATACATGACACTAAGCTCAATTTAATATAAAACACAATTCTATGCCGTATATATAGTAGGGGGTCCCTGGCCCAGTTCGCCATCTGTTTGGGGGTCCCTGGCCTGATATTGTCCAACAGACAATATCAGGCCTACTGAAAAACTGGCAATCCGGTTTGCAAAACTCTGCTCATACTTAAAATACAACACATTCCTTCCCTCAAGCAACACAAAACAATAAGGTTAGATATTAAAAAAAAAAACAAAAAAAACAAAAGACGTTATAAAACAAGCAAGTTGCCTATTAAAGTCAAAAATCAGAATGAATCAGAATGATTAGTGCTTCAGTCACTCATGAGTTTCAGTAACTGTAAAAGTGCAACATATCACTGACAAGAAGATCGATATTACTAGGCACTTTTAGAAAACACTAGCATGTTAAATCCAACATGTCTTTTTTTATGCCTGTAATTAACTTTTCTTACAAAAAAGAAACTTAACACTGAATAACTAATACTTTCTCTCCATCTCATAACATTACCTCAGTCTCCTTTGAGACAAAAACCATCTGTGTGTGTGTGAAGTACATTTCTATACACACAAATCATAAGTATCTAAATACAGAAATCCACCAATTCTGATTATACATTGTATTTTCACACAAAAGTAAATTAGCCAAGTCAATTTTAGCCCACATCAAATATACATTGCCAATACATGAATGTTGTCTAAATAAATCACCCAATCCACTAACCGTGACAATAAAAATGCTAGTATCATACAATTGTTATGGTCTATAGCTGCCATGCAGACTACAGTGAAACATCAGACCGACAGTGGCACAAAAGTTAACCACGCATACCAACCATGTCCATAAATAGCAGTAGTGCACCAAATTAACTTAAACAACAGCTCAATAAATGGAAACAGCTGAGCTTACCGGAAGTGTAGACCTCCTGTCCTGACAAGACGACACATACAAACATTGCTCGCTTCCGCATACAGCCCGCGCCGCTCGCATGATTGGCTGTTAACAGCCAATAAGCTTCAACCCCAGGTAAGTGAACCACCCACTTACTAACCCGTGATTTAGCGAACGCAAACACACAGGCCGGCTTCTGCGCCATGAGAGAGACCACTCAGGAGCTAGCAAACCGATTCTTGACCGTAAATCCGGTGCACTGGACCTTTCGAAGTGCATTTGGACCGATCCGGGCTCCATTGATCGTGACACTCAGATCGCAGGGGTCACAGAATCGGTTAATCTTTACACCCCTAGTTGAGATATTACATATGTTCTACATTGATATGTTCTACTAACATATCAATGAGATTTTAAAACCATTTAAGAAATTTCACTAGAACGTTCTAATTCGGATGCCATCTCTCTTTACCTATATTAACACGTTACACCCAGGTCCAAGTGGAAGGTTTAGAAAATGGGTTTAGAGCTGACAAAACCTCTTGTACCATATTTCCAGTAAAGTCCAGCTGCCAAAGCACAGCCCCCTGCCACGAGGAGCCCTTTCATCCATTTGCTGCTTGTGCCTTCGTTTTTAGCTTTACTGGTTGAATTGTCTCCCTCTGTGTTGGATTCCACACTAGATGCAGAAATCTGACTGGCTGTGTTTGCTTGTTCTACTGTTTCCTCTTCTGCCGTAATGGAAAGATTTCCAGCAGCAGATGTTTGGGTGTTTTCTTTTACAGGAATCCTCTCTTGTGTTGACGATTCCTCATATTTCTCGCATTGTGAGAGGGTTCTGAGATACTCCTCCTCTAGGTCTATTTGAGGCTTGGTAACTGACCCTGAAAGGTCCTCTATTTTAGCTAATAACGCAAGTCTTTCCTGATCGAATCTTTGTTTGGTTGAGGTCGATTCGCGCTCATGTTCCTCCTTCTCACGACTTAGTTCAGCCGTGAGCTTTGAGTTTTTGTCAGTTTCTTTGAGAATCTGATCAGTGAGACCTAGGAAACCTTGTTTCAAATGTGAAATGGTTTGTTGAAACGCTTCCTCTCTTAACTCAAAATCTGAAATTACATTTTTCAGATGTTGGATCTCTGAGTTTTGATGTTTACAGAGCAACTCAAGATCCTTTTTATAAAGTAGTTCAGACTCTGTATTAGAGATAAGTCTGTCATTCTCTTGACGTAGGAAATACATCATCCTCTCAAGTTCCACCTTCTTTTCCTTTACAAACTGAAGCTCCTTTTGAAGATCCTGTATATCTTCATGTATATGTCCTATGGTAGCAGATAGTTTGCTGTTTTCAGTTTGGAAAGAATTGAGATCGTGGCGCATTTCCTGAATTTGAGCCTGAAGGTTGTCCCATTGCAGCTTTATTTTGGAAATGATATCCTCCATACTTATGCAAGTTGTATTGGTATTGACTGTTCTCATGCTGCTTTAAAGTGCACTTTCTCTTGTCAATAAATTGTATAAACCGAAGACTGACCCTCACTCACTCATTCGGTGTCTTTGAAGTGTAACATTTCAAAGGTTTTTACCTTTGAAGTTAAGACACTTTATGATGTCACAATGTTCTGTTGTTCTGCTGTTCTAGAATGTTCTGCCACGTGGCCACGGTAACGGTTCTTAGTACAGAGTTTATGCAGTGAG
This sequence comes from Paratrypauchen microcephalus, assembly GCA_036785185.1. Lineage (NCBI taxonomy): Eukaryota > Metazoa > Chordata > Actinopteri > Gobiiformes > Gobiidae > Paratrypauchen > Paratrypauchen microcephalus. The sequence continues at coordinate 2,813,229 of JAVJIX010000051.1, forward strand.
GAGGTTTTCGACTTAAAGGAATAGTAGCGTTTTTACAATCTGGACTTTATTTCGGTGATAAAACAACGTGATTTACTCACCCATTGTACTTTGGTGTCATTTGGAGCATTTACAGAGATTTTGTAGTTTAGCGATATCCGTTTAATGTGCGCGCTGTCCATGATGACGTCATTCAATTGAAACCATGGCTGGATATCGGATTACAGGCCACTTATAACTCCAGCGAAACTGTAGACTAACATTGGCTTTTGTCATTTGAAAAGTGCTAAAGTTTGTGTTATTTGGTCACTGCAAACATATGCCCCGAGCACTCACGTTAAACGAATATCGCTAAACTACAAAATCTCCGGAAATGCTCCAAATGTCACCAAAGTACAATGAGTGAATGACGTGGTTTTATCATCGCAATAAGGTCCAGATTGTAAAAATGTTACTACTCCTTTAATAAACTTCAGTCAGTTTTGTTCGAGCTTACTGTACCTACGATATATTCATTTACAAGTCTTTTACTGCTAAAGAAATACCTTGAAAAACATCCGTTGTTACCGTGAGCAGCGTCGTTTCTCCACAGATCTGACCTGTCACTTCTTGTTTCCATGGAGATTTTTGACATTAACGTAATCTTCTACAAGAAAAGCTACTTAGTGCACCTTTAAACCAAATTCTTTACATATTAATACTATATTTTTAAACGATTCTCACCTCCTACACAGACTGTCCTATAGAGTTAACATCTGCCCACACGTCTTAGAAAAAGAACTACACTGCAGGAATCAATGTAGTTTGCTAGTTTCTCTATGTACGCCTCATTAGTTCATACTATTAACACTTTATTTTTATTTTCTTATGAACACTGGAATATTTTGTTGTATTTCTTTGCAAAAATCTATATAATTTGTACTATACATTGCCCAATTTGAATACATAGAGTTAAAGTAATAATTTTTACTGCCTTAAAAACATGAAAAACAGAACTAGTTCATTTTAGTCAAGAGATTTTCACAACTTTCAGAGACCAGAGCGGAGTTTTGTAGTGGCAGTATAGCTAGCAACAAGTAGTATGCTAATGTGCACTTCCTGAACAAACAGTACAACACTTTATAATCAGATGCAGACAGAACACAGTGGACTTATTTTGGCCTGTACTGGGGTGAGAGACGTTTTGCTCAAATGCATGGAGAAAAATCACGTTGCTTTAGTCCTGGTTTAGTCCTGGTTTAGTCCTGGTTTAGTCCTGGTTTAGTCCTGGTTTAGTTGCACAAAAATGACAAAAAGAATATAATTTTTACAACTAAGTTATAGCAGTATATTACCATCTCGTCTTATACGCGTTCTTATTTAGATCAAGATCATTCTATTCAGGAAAGGTCTACTTTTGTCCCATTTAGCAGATTCTTTTTTGGTCTACATCTGTTTTAGACATGTTTTAGTCTTGTTTTAGTCCTGGTTTATTCCTGGTTTAGTCTTGGTTCTGTCCTGTTTTGGTCTCGTTTTATTCCTTATTTAGTCCTGGTTTTGTCCAGGTTTAGTTCAGTTTTAATCCTGGTTTAGTCATGTCTTAGTTCTTGTTTAGTCCTGGTTTTGTCCGGTTTTAGGCCCTGCTTAGTCCTGGTTTAGTTGTTTTTTAGTTCTTGTTTAGTCCTGGTTTTGTCCGGTTTTAGTCCTTGTTTCATCCTGGTTTTGTCCGGTTTTAGTCATTGTTTAGTCCTGGTTTATTTCTGTTTTAATCCTGTTTTAGTCCTTGTTTAGTCCTGTTTTTTTTAGTCCTTGTTTAGTCCGTGTTTAGTCCTGGTTTAGTCATGTTTTAGTCCTTGTTTAGTCCTGGTTTACTCCTGTTTTAGTACTTGTTTAGTCCTGGTTTTGTCTGGTTTTAGTCTTTGTTTTGTCCTGGTTTATTTCTGTTTTAATCCTGTTTTAGTCCTTGTTTAGTCTGTTTAGTCCTGGTTATGTCCGGTTTTAGTCATGTTTTAGTCCTTGTTTAGTCCTGTTTTTTTAGTCCTTGTTTAGTCCTTGCTTAGTCCTGGTTTAGTCCTGTTTTAGTTCTTGTTTAGTCCTGTTTTAGTCCGGTTTTAGTCCTTGTTTAGTCTGTGTTTAGTCCTGGTTTAGTCCTGTTTTAGTCCTGTTTTAGTTTTGGTTCAGACTCTTTAAACACATGAGTGTTGCTAACGAATGCTAATGCTAAAAACAATGCTCAAACTCAGATACAGGTCGTTTAATTAAACATTTTCTTCTTCTTTGTTTTTTGTTCAGGGCCGCTGCACGAGAGAAAACTGTAAGTACCTCCACCCTCCGGCTCACCTCAAAACCCAGCTGGAAATAAACGGACGAAACAACCTGATCCAGCAGAAGACCGCCGCCGCCATGTTGGCTCAGCAGATGCAGTTCATGATCCCAGGAACCACCATGCAGCCCATGGTAATTTTAATATAAATTTAAGATCATTCTATTCAGGAAAGTTCAAGTTTTGATACCTTTATAACCAAGTATCTAGTTTTTCATCTAGTTTTAGTATTTATCTGTACTTAACGCTATTTTCTAATGTCGTTTCCTCGTCACAAACAGACCTGGAGGTGTGTTTTGTTTCATTCACACATGTTTAACGCACAAACCCTGCAGATTTAGGCTGAGTTCTTCTCTCACAAGAGTCCATTTTGTGTAATATGAGACTTTTATTCTGACAAATCCTGATCTTTTCTCGTTTTTCTCCTCAGACGTTCCCCATGGGTCAGACTCTCGGTTCTGGAGCTGGACTCAGTTACTCCCCGTACATCACCCCCATGTCCCACAGCGTGAGCCTGGTGCCTTCAGACCTGCTGCCCTCCGCTCAAGTCATCGTACCGGGAAGTCCCTCCGTCTCCGTGGGAACCGGGAACTCAGCCGGACAGAAGCTACTGCGCACCGACAAGCTAGAGGTGATTTAGACCTGGTTTGGCCCTGGTTTAGTCCTGGTTTAGTCCTGGTTTAGTTCTGGTTTCTTTCTGGTTTAGTCCTGGTTTAGTTCTGGTTTAGATCTGGTTTAGTCCTGACTTAGTCCTGGTTTAGTTCTGTAGTGGACCTGGTTTAGACATGATTTAGTAATGTGTTAGACCTGGATTAGTCCTAGTTTGGCCCTAGTTTAGTCCTGATTTAGTACTTGTTTAGTCTTGGTTTAGTTCTGTGTGAGACCTGGTTTAGTCCTGGTTTAGTCCTGGTTTAGTCCTAGTTTAGTCCTGGTTTAGTTCTGGTTTAGTCCTGGCTTAGTCTTGGTTTAGTACAGTGTAACACCTGGTTTAGTCCTGGTTTAGTTCTGGTTTAGTCCTGGCTTAGTCTTGGTTTAGTACAGTGTAACACCTGGTTTAGTCCTGGTTTAGTTCTGGTTTAGTCCTGACTTAGTCCTGGTTTACTTCTGTAGTGGACCTGGTTTAGACATGGTTTAGTAATGTGTTAGACCTGGATTAGTCCTAGTTTGGCCCTGGTTTAGTCCTGGTTTAGTACTAGTTTAGTCTTGGTTTAGTTCTGTGTGAGACCTGGTTTAGTCCTGGTTTAGTCCTGGTTTAGTCCTAGTTTAGTCCTGGTTTAGTTCTGGTTTAGTCCTGGTTTAGTACAGTTTAACCCCTGGTTTAGTCCTGGTTTAGTTCTGGTTTAGTCCTGCTTGGCCCTGGTTTAGTACTGTGTTAGACCTGGTTTAGACCTGGTCTAGTCCTGGTTTAGTCTTGTATTATACCTGGCTTAGTTCTTGGTTGGCCCTGGTTTAGTTCTGGTTTAGTATTGTCTTAAACCTGGTTTAGTCCTGGTTTATTATTCTGTTAGAACTGGTTTAGTTCTGGTTTGGCCCTGGTTTAGTTCTGATTTAGTACTGTGTTAGACCTGGTTATAATCCTGGTTTAGACCTGGCCTAATACTGGTTCAGGTCTGGTAAAGATGTGGTTTAGTCCTATTTTTTTGATGGTTTAATCATGGTTCAGACCTAGTAAAGACCTGGTTTAGTCCTGGTTCAGTCCTGATTTGGTGTTGATTTGGTCCTGGTTTAGCCCTGGTTTAGTCCTTGTTTAGTCCTGCTTTAGCCCTAGTTTAGTCCTGGTTTAATCCTGGTTTAGTCCTGGTTTATTCATGGCTTAGCCCTGGTTTAGTCCTTGTTTAGTCCTTGTTTAGTCCTGCTTTAGCCCTAGTTTAGTCCTGGTTTAGTCCTGGTTTATTCATGGTTTAGCCCTTGTTTAGCCTTGGTTTAGTCCTGGTTTAGTCATGGTTTAGCCCTCGTTTAGCCTTGGTTTAGCCCTTGTTTAGTCCTGGTTTAGTCTTGGTTTAGCCCTTGTTTAGCCTTGGTTTAGTCCTGGTTTATTCATGGTTTAGCCCTCGTTTAGCCCTGGTTTAGTCCTGGTTTAGCCCTTGTTTAGCCTTGGTTTAGTCCTGGTTTAGTCATGGTTTAGCCCTCGTTTAGCCTTGGTTTAGCCCTGGTTTAGTCCTGGTTTAGTCTTGACCTCGTCCATGAAAATCCGTCCATTAATCACCTATAAATGACCAAACCTGGTCCCCAAAACCTCTCCATAGTCTTAAGTCTTTCACTCTGTTTATAATGAGGTTCTACTCTTCACTGTAATTAAACCTCCGTCTCCATGACATTTTAATTTATTTTATTTACAACACAAAACGAGCTTATCTCAAACGACCTCCAGGTAATAACTGTTTTAATAAAGGCCCTGCACTTTTAATTAAAGGTGGAAGGGTCATTTTTACCCTGACACGAAGCTCATTTATTCATTCTAACTATCTTGACAGCTACGGCGGCCCTACTGGGACATTCTACTATATTGTATTTTAAAGGGCCCATATTACACTATGTTCTGATCTATTTGGGGCCAAGCAGCGGTAGCTGCAAGGCACCTATAGTGTTTCTATTGATTCCTATTATCCAATATTCTTCCGCCTCTGGGAGTCTATGGCAACCCCTAGAACCGTCTGGTAAAAAGTTGTGAAATTTGGCATGCACATTCCAGCCAGTCTCCTCATTACCCACAGCAATTTATAGGTCCCCACCCCCAACCCTCTAGCGCCACCAGCAGCTCAAATTTGCAGGAATTTTCAGGTACATTTCTGCGTGTAACTTTTGAACCGTATGTCCAATTTTCTAAAACTTGATATCCCTGGACTCCTTGGGCCAAGCCGAATCCAACGCACTCTGTGACGTCATTTTACGTCAGGGTAGATTTTCCGCCATTTTGAATTTTATGAAAAACACTCAAAATGCTTCTTCTCCCTCAATTTTGGACCAATTTTGCTCAAATTTGGTCCATAGCATCTTTGGACTGAGCCTCATCAGAAACTTACCCGGTTTTTTGATATCTCTTATCGTTTTGACGTGACAGCCAATCAAACGTGTCCGAAAAGTCGCCAAACAGGAAGTGAGCTCATATCTCGGGAACCGTTTATAGGATTATTTTCAAACTTTTCACAGATGTTCGTGTCCTTCCCAGGATTCCCTACAAAAAATTACAGGTCCCCACCTCAAACCCTCTAGCGCCACCAACAGGTCAAAATTTGAGGGACATTTCTGCTCGTAACTTTTGAACCGTAAGTCCGATTTTCAAAAATTTGGCATCCCTGGGATCCTTGGGCGAAGACTGATCCAACGCATCCTATGACGTCATGTCTGCCGGAATAGAATGTCCGCCATCTTAGATTTTGTGAAAATCAATAAAATTCTTCTGTTTCTACAACTTAACTTGTAATTTCCACAACAAATGGTGTGCACCCACATTCTAGACAGTCTCATGATGCCCTTCAACAAATTTTACGTCCCCACCCCCAACCCTCTAGCGCCACCAGCAGGTCAAAGTTGCAGGTACATTTCGGCTTGTAAGTTTTGAACCGTACGTCCGATTTTCTAAAACTTGGCCTCCCTGGACTCCTTGGGGCAAGACGAATCCAACGCATTCTGTGACGTCATTTTCCGCGGGTAAGATTTTCCGCCATTTTGAATTTTATGAAAAACATTCAAAATGCTTCTCCTCCCTCAATTTTGGACCAATTTTGCTCTAATTTGGTACATAGCATCTTTGGACTGAGCCTCATCAGAAACATACCCGGTTTTTTGATTTCTTTTATCGTTTTGTCATGACAGCCAATCAAACGCGTCCTAAAAGTCGCCAAACAGGAAGTGAGCTCATATCTCGGGAACCCTTCATACGATTATTTTCAAACTTTCACACATATTCTAGTCTGTCCCAGGATTCCCCACAAAAAATTACAGGGCCCCAGCTCAAACCCTCTAGCGCCACCAACAGGTCAAAATTTGAGGGACATTTCTGCTTGTAACTTTTGAACCGTTAGTCAGATTTTCAAAAACTTGGTATCCCGGGGATCCCTGGGCCAAGTCGAATCAAATGCACACGATGACGTCATGTCAGCCGAAATAGAATGTCCGCCATTTTGAATTTTATGAAAAACACTCAAAATGCTTCTCCTCACTCAATTTTGGACCAATTTTGCTCTAATTTGGTACAGAGCATCTTTGGACTGAGCCTCATCACAAACTTGCCTGGAGTTTTGATATCTCTTATCGTTTTGTCGTGAGAGCCAATCAAACGTGTCCTAAAAGTCGCCAAACAGGAAGTGAGCTCATATCTTGGGAACCCTTCATAGGATTATTTTCAAACTCGTCAGAGGTATTCTAGTCTGTCCCAGGATTCCCCACAAAAAATTACAGGGCCCCACCTCAAACTCTCTAGCGCCATCAACAGGTCAAAATTTTAGGGACATTTCTGCTTGTAACTTTTGAACCGTAAGTCCGATTTTGAAAAACTTGGTATCCCTGGGATCCTCGGGCGAAGACCGATCTAACGCATGTCATCAATTTAGGCTGGGTCGCTGCTTGGCCCCACATTGCTGCTTGCAGCTATATTTAGCATTGGTTTAGGTCTAGTTTAGTCCTGGTTTAGACCTGGTTTAGTCCTTGTTCTGTTCTGGTTTAGCTCTGGTTTAGTCCTGGTTTTGTGATGGTTTAATCCTGGTTCAGACCTAATTGACCTCGTTTAGTCCTGGTATAATCCTAGTTTAGTTCTTCTTTAGACCTTGTTTAGACCTGGTTTACTCCTGGTTAGGTTCTAGTTTGGTTTTGATTTAGACCTAGTTTAGAGCTGCTTTAGTTCTCGTTCAGACCTGGTTTAGTCCTGTTTTCGTCCTGGTTTCGGCCTGGTATATTTCTGGTTTAGGCCTGGTTTAGATCTGGTGTAGTCCTGGTTTAGTTCTAATTTGTTCTAGGTTCTAGGTTTAGTTCTGTTTTAGACCTGGTTGAGTTCTGGTTTAGACCTGGTTTAGTCCTGGTATAATCCTTGCTTAGTTGTGTTTTAGACCTGGTTTCAACCTGGTATAGGCCTGGTTTAATCCTGTTTTAGACCTGGTTTAGATCTGGTGTAGTCTTGGTGTAATCCTAGTTTAGTTCTGCTTTAGACCTTGTTTAGACCTGGTTTACTCTTGGTTAGCTTCTAGGTGCTTTGTGTTACATTTTGTATGAAAAGCGCTTTATAAATATTGTTTGATTGTTTGTTTGATTGATTGATATTTTGGTTTTGATTGAGTCCTTGTTTAGATCTGCTTTAGTCCTTGTTCAGTTCTGGTTTAGCTCTGGTTTAGACCTGGTTTAGTCCTGGTATAATCCTTGCTTAGTTGTGCTTTAGACCTGGTTTAGATCTGGTATAGTCCTGGTTTAGTCCTGTTTTAAACCTGGTTTAGATCTGGTGTAGTCCTGGTTTAGTCCTGTTTTAGACCTGGTTTAGATCTGGTGTAGTCCTGGTATAATCCTAGTTTAGTTCTGCTTTAGACCTTGTTTAGACCTGGTTTACTCCTGGTTAGGTTCTAGTTTCTTTTTGATTTAGACCTGGTTTAGATCTGCTTTAGTTCTGCTTCTGACCTGGTTTAGTCCTGTTTTAGACCTGGTTTAGTCCTGGTATAATCCTTGCTTAGTTGCACTTTAGACCTGGTTTCGGCCTGGTATAGTTCTGGTTTAGTACTGCTTTAGACCTGGTTTAGATCTGGTGTAGTCCTGGTTTAGTACTGCTTTAGACCTGGTTTAGATCTGGTGTAGTCCTGGTTTAGTACTGCTTTAGACCTGGTTTAGATCTGGTGTAGTCCTGGTTTAGTTCTGCTTTAGACCTGGTTTAGATCTGGTGTAGTCCTGGTTTAGTTCTGCTTTAGACCTGGTTTAGATCTGGTGTAGTCCTGGTTTAGTTCTTCTTTAGACCTGGTTTAGATCTGGTGTAGTCCTGGTTAATCCTGGTTCAGTCCTGATTCTGTTGTAATTTTGTATTCTCATTAAATTCTGTTTAGTTTTTAAATTTGTTGAGTTCTCATGTATTTTTTCGGGTAGAGGAGTTGCCATGGAGATGCTATTTCTTTACCTGGAATGTTCCACAGTACAGCATTAAACTTATTTATCTCCATTGGCGTTAGTATCGCGATACTAAAACTTCAAACTTGATTTCAAATACTAAGGAACTCGATACTCAATCCTGATTCTGATACCACACCGAGAATTTAAAAAAAATCCATGTAAAGCCATAACATCTCCATGGCGACCCTATACCAGAAAAGTTACATAGTGCCTCTTTAAATCTTATCTTATCTTATCTTTAAATGTTGATTACTCTATCCTTGAGTCTATCTGGCAATGAAAACACTTATAAAACTAAATGATTTATTGCTTCCGATTATGATTATTCAAATTGAACTTGATAGGAAGTGTGCCGTTAGCATGCTAGTTGTTGTTGACGGCATAAACTCCCGTCTGGTCTCTAAAAATTGTGGAAAAAAAGCTCTTATAAAGTCATTTTGGTGAATATTCTGATTGCTTAAGGTAAATGAGTAAGAACTTTGGACCACTGTGAACTTTTTAAAACAAACCAGTTCTGTTTTTCACTTTTTATTTCGCACTAAAATCAGGTATGGAATCTTTAAATAACCGTTACATAACACACGCACATCACCATAGCTGCAGAAATCTTTAGATAAATCTCCAGTGACTTTATGTCTCATCGGGGAGTCGACAAAAACAAACACGAGTGGACCGGAGGAGGCAGGTGGTCCGTCTCTGTGGACTCCGGCGTGGTTTGAGCGAGCTTGGGTTTGTTGCTAGGAGACAAAAAACACGCCCACACATCTCTCTCTCTCGCTCCGGGGCGCAGTCATTATTATTGTTTATCTGTTTAATACACTGAAAACACCTCCTTTTATCTGTGCAATCTTTCATAATTACAACGCCGTTTTTAATTTAGCAGACCAGGTTAGGCAGAGGGCAGCTTTTAAGCGGCCCATATTACGCTTTTTTTATCTTATAATGTTGTTTCCTCATCAAAAACAGACCTGGAGTTGTGTTTTGAGTTCTTCTCTCAAACCGAAAACACTCTGTTCCACCTTGTGATGTCATGTGGTGATACAGGAAGTGCTCCGCTGTGTTTATAAACTCCACACACCTTCACTAGAATCGTTTGGATCATTTCAGACCTGGAATTGCCGATCTCTACTGAACAAAAGCTAAAAGGAGCTGTTCTACTTGAAAACTACCGCTTGATGACATCACAAGGTGGAACAGAGTGTTGTTTTTTTTTTAGTTTTGAGTTGAGTTGAGGGTTGCTTAGTTGTGCTTTAGTCCTGGTTTAGCCCTGGTTTAGTCCTAGCTTAGCCCTAGTTTAGCCCTAGTTTAGCCCTGGTTTAGTCATACATGCACCATAGGTAAAATCCTCCAGCTTAGGGCCTGACCAAGCCTAAATAACAAAACAAATCATAGGGATGGTCCCCGGGTCAAATATAGAAACAACTTCTCCTGTGCGAGATCAGTAAAGGTCAATCTTTTAATCCTTAACCACTGTAAGGCGCTTTGTGCTACAATTTTGTATGAAAAGCGCTTTATAAATATTGTTTGATTGATTGATGATTGATAGTTTAGTCTTGGTTTAGTCCTGGTGTAGCCCTGGTTTAATCCTGGCTTAGTCCTGGTTTAGCCCTAGTTTATCCCTGGTTTAGTCCGGGTTTAGTCCTGGTTTAGCCCTAATTTAGTCCTGGTTTAGCCCTAGGTTAGCCCTGGTTTAGTCCTGGTTTAGCCCTAGTTTAGTTCTGGTTTAGCCCTAGTTTCATCTTAGTTTAGCCCTAGTTTAGTCCTGATTTAGCCCTAGTTTAGCCCTGATTTAGTCCTGGCTTTGTCCTGGCTTAGCCCTAGTTTAGCCCTGGTTTAGTCTGGGCTTAGTCCTGGTTTAGCCCTAGTTTAATCCTGGTTTAGCCCTAGTTTAGCCCTGGTTTAGCCCTGGCTTAGCCCTAGGTTTGTCCTAGTTTAGCCCTGGTTTAGTCCTGGTTGAGCCCTAGTTTAGTTCTGGTTTAGCCCTAGTTTAGCCCTGGTTTAGTCCTGGTTTAGCCCTAGTTTAGTCCTGGTTTAGCCCTAGTTTAGTCCTGGTTTAGCCCTAGTTTAGCCCTGATTTAGTCCTGGCTTAGCCCTAGTTTTGTCCTAGTTTAGCCCTGGTTTAGTCCTGGTTGAGCCCTAGTTTAGTTCTGGTTTAGCCCTAGTTTAGCCCTGGTTTAGTCCTGGTTTAGCCCTAGTTTCATCTTAGTTTAGCCCTAGTTTAGTTTGGGTTTAGTCCTAGTTTAGTTCTGGTTTAGCCCTAGTTTAGCCCTGGTTTAGTCCTGGTTTAGCCCTAGTTTAGTTCTGGTTTAGCCTTAGTTTAGCCCTGGTTTAGTCCTGGTTTAGCCCTAGTTTCATCTTAGTTTAGCCCTAGTTTAGTTTGGGTTTAGTCCTAGTTTAGTTCTGGTTTAGCCGTAGTTTAGTCCTAGTTTTGCCCAAGTTTAGCCCTGGTTTAGTCCTGATTTAGCCCAAGTTTTTTTGAGTTTTGAGTTGAGATGTAGACAGACTAATAATAAAGGATTACTCCAACATGTGTGAATGAAACAAAACACTCCAGGTCTGTTTGTGAGGAGGGAACAAGAAGGTTCTGGGTTCGACTCCCAAACCCAAAACCTGCACAATAGCTCAAGTCCTCCAGTTAAGATAGTCCTGACCCAGATCTGGAGATGGGTCAGGTTTAACGCAGAGACACATGAGCTATAAAACCAAATGTAATTGAATAAATGTAAAGTAGAGCTGTTTAACTAACCAAAAAGTTACTAAGTGCACCTTTGACCTTAACGTTGTAGATCATGAACACACCCTATAGCCTCATCTCTCTCTCCTCCTCTCCTTCTCCTCGTCCTCTCCTTCTCCCTCGCTCAGGTGTGCCGTGAGTTCCAGCGTGGTAACTGCGCCCGGGGGGAGACGGACTGCAGGTTCGCCCACCCCTCCGACTCCCCCATGATCGACACCAGTGACAACACCGTGACCGTGTGCATGGACTTCATCAAGAGCCGCTGTTCCAGAGAAAAATGCAAATACTTCCACCCCCCGGCTCATCTCCAGGCCAAGATCAAGGCGACCCAGCACCAGGCCAACCAGAACGCCGTGGCTGCTCAGGCGGCTGCTATGGTGAGAGCTGTGGCACATGTTTAGTATTTACTCATGTTATACACTGTTACTCTATAAAGGGCAGAAGTACACTGTTAGGGCTGCACTTTGCAATATGGTTCCATAGCAAATGTAAGCAGTTAAAGTATGTAAAATAATAATACCGTGTGAGATATTCAGTACAGGGGATCATTCAGGTGGGTGCATTTAACCTAGTTCTGTCAGAGCCCACAAACCTTCAGTAAGGACTGGAACATTAGATCTGCATCACAATGCGGTGTGATACTTTTGATGTTATAGGGTTGTATCTTGCCTTCGGTTTTAGCGTGAGCGCAGGCGTGGGGCGTGGGCCGTGTCTGAGCATCAGGAGGAGTGGAGCAAACTGAGGGTGTCGTGTGGCGCGTTCAGTGAACTGCCAGAACCGTAAAAATAAATATCAAAGTCATTCACTGAAAAACATAAAGCATAAAACGCCTTCTTTTATTTTGGAATAGGCCTATATGATAAATGCACAACATTCCCATGTTTATGTGCCGCCCGGATGCCCTCCCACAGCAGAGAACAGCCTGTATCTCTGTGCGGCTCAGCGCTGCTCTGCAGTTTGGCTTGATCTGGATCTGTAGAAAAGCTGCTCATTCACATGAGGCGGTTTAGAGCGTTATCCTGAAGTGAGCGTTCTTACCCTGTCTGCAGAGTACTGCTCATGGCCTCCTTCTGTGAGCGCAGGTCATACACCCTCCCCGTGTGTGTTTAATCCATGTCTGTGCACAAAAACAGTAGAATCAGAAACATTTATATGACAATGAACGTATTCCATAATTCTCCATTATGGAATATTCCATAATCCGTGAGACATCTGCTTGTATGGAATCAAATACAGTGGACACCTGTGAGACGAGCATGTGAGCGGTCAACAGTAGCAGCAGTGGAAACTCGTGCCTCAGGTGAGAGACGTGGGACAGGTGGGAGCGAGCTGCAGGGACAGGCGGGAGTGGACTGTCGGCCCGGGACAGACGGGAGCGACCAGGGGGAGAGAGGAGATCAGCGGGTCTGCTGCAGAGACAAAAGAACAGAGGAACGCAGAGAAAGCTATGGTTGATGTGAGTGTGCACAGGCCCACAGGGGCTCGTGAGAGGGGCGCACGTGCCCACAGAACACGAGCCCAGCCTGTTCTGTCACGGCCCATCCAAAATTCCATAATCCTCTCCTGGTGCGTCCTTGCGTCGTGCTGCCTGGTAATGAGGCAAAGACTGCAGACATTACCCACGCTGGCAGTGATTTAAAACACCACAGCGCCACAGATTGGTTCAGATGTCATCACCATATGTACCTGTACGGGGGAGTGGGACGGCCCCCGAGCACACCCCGACCTGGACACGCCTCCTCGTTAACGCTCACGGAAAGACCAGAAGCAAGATACGGCCCAGAGTGGTCCAAATACTTAAATTTACTGTTAAAATCAATGTCTGAGGGCCGCATCTGGACCCCGGACCACACTTTGGACACCCCGATTAAGATTTTAAACACTGTTCCCCCTTTATGTTGATTATTTATGTAGATTATTAAAAACTTAACTCTCTTCAGTGTAGTTACATGAGTTGCAAGTATTTAAAATTATAAGTAAATGTTATTAAATATATATATGAAGACATTTTTTTCTTATTTTATTATTGTTATTTTCTGTTATTCCTTTCCAGTTGATGTAGTAATCATTTATTTCTTATTTAGCTCAGGTTTAGATTATGACCATAAACATTTTAACCATAGCCAGTCCAAGCTCTGTTATTATTTATGGCAATTTTAATGTAATTTTCTATATTTTATTCACTGTGCAGCCCTAATATTAACTCCAAAAATGTATAAAACAGTCTGACATAGGAACATTATCATTGACTAATATAGTGATTCTCCCCTGGCTTTATTCAGAGATCATTATTTCCACAAAAACGACAAGAAACTCCAGAGGAAACTTTGTATTTTCCTTTTAAATCAGATGAATTTGACCATTTTTTTCGTCTAAATTAAACAGTAAAAGATTGTGCATTGTTATAATATCGCTGAAAATCACATTTATTTAAACTCCAGCCACATTTGAACGATGAACCACCAGTTGAGAATCACAAAAATACTAATTTACATAAAAAATAACAGCTACTTGGTTAATTTGCATATCGTTAAACAAGATACTAAGAAGATACAGCAACTATTAACTCATTTAGGCTCATTTTTCCCTTTGAATTGAACGAATATTGGTAGCATAAGTTAATATTTTAAGGTATTTGTAACTGAGGTAGTAGTAGTAGTAGTAGTAGCAGTAGTAGTAGTAATAGTTTCCAGGGCTGAAATTATCCAAATGATTCCAGTGAAGGACTTGACTTTTTCGTTTTTAGCAGAGTGATCGTCTGGATAATACAGCAGAGAGAGGTTAAGCCCCCACTCTTGGATATTGCTTCTCGTCTTGATTCGATTTGTAGAGATTTGAAAGCTCTAAAAGGAACCAACCACTTTTGAATATAAAACATGGCCAAAAAAAACAAAAAAAACCAACCCAAACTGCTCCTCTGGCATTTTCAGGGAGGCTATAAATTCACTAAAGGGCTTTAAATAGCTGTATAATGCATTATTCTTTATTACATTAAAGCAAGCAAGATATAAAAGCTGTAGGTTAACGCTATTACAGTTTAAAGGGCCCGTATTACCTTATTTTTTCTGATGTTCTAATGTCGTTTCCTCGTCACAAACAGACCTGGAGTTGTGTTTTGTTTCATTCAGACATGTTTTACGCACAAACCCTGCAGATTTAGGCTGAGTTCTTCTCTCAAACTATCAAAAACACTCAGTTCCACCTTGTGATGTCATGTGGTGATACAGGTAGTGCTGTAACTTCAGTACGCCTTCACATGATTTAGTCCTGATTTGTAGTTTAGTCCTGGTTTAGACCTGGTTTAGTCCTAATGTACCTCTGGTTTAGTCCTATTGGGTCCTAGGTTAGTTCTGGTTTAGTATTAATTAAGTCCTGGTTTATATCTAGTTTAGTCCTGGTTTAGACCTGGTTTAGTCCTAGTTTAGTTCTGGTTTAGTCCTGTTGGATCCTAGGTTAGTTCTGGTTTAGTATTAATTAAGTCCTGGTTTATATCTAGTTTAGTCCTGGTTTAGACCTGGTTTAGTCCTAGTTTAGTTCTGGTTTAGTCTTGTTGGATCCTATGTTAGTTCTGGTGTAGTATTAATTAAGTCCTGGTTTATATCTAGTTTAGTCCTGGTTTAGTCCTGGTTTAGTCCTAGTTTATACCAAGTGTAGTCCTGGTGTCATCCTAGTTTAGTCCTGTTGGATCCTAGGTTAGTTCTGGTTTAGTATTAATTAAGTCCTGGTTTATATCTAGCTTAGTCCTGGTTTAGTCCTAGTTTAGTTCTGGTTTAGTCCTGTTGGATCCTAGGTTAGTTCTGGTTTAGTATTAATTTATTCCTGATTTAGTCCTGGTTTAGACCTGGTTTAGTCCTAGTTTAGTTCTGGTTTAGTCCTGTTGGATCCTATGTTAGTTCTGGTTTAGTATTAATTAAGTCCTGGTTTATATCTAGTTTAGTCCTGGTTTAGACCTGGTTTAGTCCTAGTTTAGTTCTGGTTTAGTCCTGTTGGGTCCTAGGTTAGTTCTAGTTTAGTATTAATTTAGTTCTGGTTTAGTCCTGGTTTAGTTGTTGGTTTATATTTAATTTAGTCCTTCATAAAAGTCCTTCCTGGTTTTGGAATTGGTTTTGGTTTGGTGATTATTAACTTTTACTTAAGACCTGGGGTTTACTTAAGTCCTGGTTTAATACTGGTTTAGTCCTGGTTTAGTCCTAGTTTATTCCTGGTTTAGTCCTGGTTTAGTCCTGCTTAAGTCCTAGTTTAGACCTGGTTTAGTTCTGGTTTAGTTCCTGGTTTATCGTAATCTAATCATTGAGTCCTTTAAGTTTGTCCTGGTTAAGTTGATTTTCTGAATTCAAATTTCAAAATGTAAAACGGCAGTGCTGTGTACTGGACTTGGTTCCATCCTGGTTTAATGCTGGTTTAGTCCTAGTTTATTTCTGGTTTAGTCCTAGTTTATTTCTGGTTTAGTCCTGGTTTATTTCTGGTTTAATCCTGGTTTAGTCCTGGTTTAGTTCTAGTTTAGTCCTAGTTTATTTCTGGTTTAGTACTGGTTTAATCTTGGTTTAGATCTGTAGTCTTGGTTTTGTCCTAGTTTATTCCTGGTTTATTCCTAGTATAGACCTGGTTTAGTCCTAGTGTAGTTTTGGTTTAGTCCTGGTTTATTCCTGGTTGGTCCTTGGTTAGTCCTGGTTTATTCCTGGTTTAGTTCTTGGTTAGATCTGGTTTACTCCTGGTTCACTCCTTGTTTTATTCCTGGTTTATTCCTGGTAGTCCTTGGTTAGTCCTGGTTTAGTCCTGGTTTAGTCCTGGTTTAGTCAAGCCTGAGTTTTTCTCTCAGACTGAAAACACTCTGTTCCACCTTGTGATGTCATGTGGTGATACAGGAAGTGCTCCAATTTGTTTTTAAACTCCACACACCTTTACTAGAATCATTTGGATCATTTCAGACCTGGAATTGTCGAGTTTCTACTAAACTAAAGGTAAAAGGAGCTGTTCAATTGAAATTTACCACTTCATGACATCATAAGGTGGAACAGAACATTTGGAGCTTTGGAGATGTGGACAGACTAATAATAAAAAATTACTCAAACATGTGAATGAAACAAAACACAACTCCAGGTCTGTTTTTGAGGAGGAAACTACATTATAACACTGATCAGAAACAGCATAATATGGGCCTTTTAAAAAACAAAACCCTTTTTGTCAATAAAAATACAGTTAGAATCTAATTTTCTTTTACCTGGAACACATTTTAACCTAGCGCAAACATCATTACCCATAAGTCACCTGGGTTAGCTCCAACCAAGCAAGCAAAAGTGGGCTATCCATTCCATATTATCTACCAATCGAATTACACTGTCGCTCAATCATATGAACTAAATTAAATTATGCTGTTATAAAGCAGTGCATTTTTGGCCTTGTCTTGGCCTCCCTCCTCATAATTTGTTCTATTTATGTTTCTTAAAAGTTCATTTTTTTAAATCATTTTGTAAACAGGAAATGCCAGTTTGAAAGAAAAATTAACTCAGTCCAAATAAAAAGTACTAGCTCGTGCGTGGGTAAAACTGTGGCTCAAATACATGTTACATGAGATCATTTTGTATGGGAATTATCAGGGAAAGTTATGTAAAAATGCATTTATTGTGTGTTTATTTAGTTTGGTTGTGAATAGATAGTAGTACTAGTACTACTGCTACTGCTACTATTACTAATATTTCTGATACTACTACTCCATGAAATATACATAAATATCTATTAGAAATGAACAGTAGCTTTCAGATAAATTTATCCATTCATCGTTTATTTAAATCGTTAGTTATGGTTAGTGTCGTAGGTTATGTAGTGTCATATCTGTCAAAGGGGCTTTAGTCAAAGGGGCTTTAGTCCTTGTTTACTCCTGGTTTAGTCCTTGTTTACTCCTGGTTTAGTCCTGGTTTAGTCCTGGTTTAGTCCTGGTTTAATCCTGATTTAGTCCTGGTTTAGTCCTGTTTAACCCTGGTTTAATCCTGATTTAGTCTTGGTTTAACACTGGTTTACCACTGGTTTAATCCTGATTTAATCCTGGTTTAGTCCTGGTTTAATCTTGCTTTAGTCCTGGTTTAGCCCTGGTTTAGTCCTGGTTTAATCCTGGTTTAGTCCTGGTTTAGCCCTGGTTTAGTCCTGGTTTAATCCTGATTTAGTCCTGGTTTAGCCCTGCTTTAGTTTCGGTTTAGTCCTGGTTTAATCCTGGTTTAGCCCTGGTTTAGTTTTGGTTTAGTCCTGCTTTAGTCCTGGTCTAGCCCTGGTTTAGCCCTGGTTTAACCCTGATTTAGTCCTGGTTTAGTCCTGGTTTAGCCCTGGTTTAATCCTGATTTAGTCCTATTTAACACTGGTTTACCACTGGTTTAATCCTGGTTTAGTCCTGGTTTAGTCCTTGTTTAATTCTGGTTTCGCCCTGGTTTAGTCCTGGTTTAGTCCTGGTTTAGCACTGGTTTAGTTTTAGTTTATTCCTGGTTTAGTCCTGGTTTAGTCCTGCTTTAGCCCTGGTTTAATCCTGAATTAATCCTGGTTTAGTCCTGGTTAAGTCCTGGTTTAATCCTGGTTTAGTCCTGGTTTAGCCCTGGTTTAGTTCCGGTTTAGTCCTGGTTTAGTCCTGGTCTAGCCTTGGTTTAATCCTGATATAGTCCTGGTTTAGCCCTGGTTTAGCCCTGATTTAGTCCTGGTTTAGTCCTGGTTTAGCCCCTGGTTAATCCTGATTTAGTCCTGGTTTAGCCCTGGTTTAATCCAGATTTAATCCTGGTTTAGCATTAGTTTAATCCTGGTTTAGTCCTGGTTTAATCCTGGTTTAATCCTGGTTTAGTCCTGGCTTAGTCCTGGTTTAGTCCTGGTTTAGCCCTGGTTTAATCCTGATTTAGTCCTGGTTTAGCCCTGGTTTAACCCTGATTTAGTCCTGGTTTAGTCCTGGTTTAGCCCTGGTTTAATCCTGATTTAATCCTGATTTAACACTGGTTTACCACTGGTTTAATCCTGGTTTAGTCCTGGTTTAGTCCTGGTTTAGCCCTGGTTTAATCCTGATTTAGTCCTGGTTTAGTCCTGGTTTATCCCTGGTTTAATCCTGATTTAATCCTGATTTAACACTGGTTTACCACTGGTTTAATCCTGGTTTAGTCCTGGTTTAGTCCTGGTTTAGCCCTGGTTTAATCCTGATTTAGTCCTGGTTTAGTCCTGGTTTAGCCCTGGTTTAATCCTGAATTAATCCTGGTTTAGTCCTGGTTAAGTCCTGGTTTAGCCCTGGTTTAATCCTGATTTAGTCCTGGTTTAGTCCTGGTTTAGCCCTGGTTTAATCCTGAATTAATCCTGGTTTAGTCCTGGTTAAGTCCTGGTTTAGCCCTGTGTTACCTTCTGCTTTCCTTCAAGGAAAGAACTGAATGTGACCTTTAATATTAGAAATCATTTGATCACTTACATTAGTTCATTATTAACCAAACATTATCCACTGACAATTCAAAACAGTAACTCAGCATTTGGTATTTTTAATGATATGTTTGGTCAAACTAACTTTTTTTTGTCATTATTTTATGGCAAATATTATGTCATTGTGTTAAATTCTTCTCACAGGAATATACACAGTAGTACTTTTAATTATTTAGAGTATCTTCATAGTATCTTGCCTGTTTTAACCAAGTACTCAGATGTAGTTGCTTTACTGCTTATGTACTAATTCAGAACCAGTTTAAAGGTTCATTGCGTCGCTTTTCTGGTGGGAGGATGTTTCTGCCACTTGTTTGTCTCCATGGAGATGGAATGTTTCACAGTATGGCATTGGAACAGCTCTACGACACGCCGGAGATGCTACCAGGTCATGTTATAGGTCAGGTCTGTGGAGAGGCAGGTCTACTCACAGTAAGAATGCACGTTTGGAAATATTTTTAGCAATGAAAACACCTTGAGTAGATACAAGAAAGATGGATTTAAGACGGATAGAATGTCAGAGATCGTAACCAGTGATTGGAGCATTCAAACAAATACTCAAAGCTGATTGGTCTAAACCGAAAAATCTAACTTTTTTACTTAAAAAATAATAATAATAATAATATGTTTATTCAGATAAATGATAAATTACATTATGTTTCAACAATAATCAACAGATACATAAAGGCAGTTATTTTACATACATCCTAAATATACAGTCGTCTTTAAATCAATAACTTTATTGACTTTATTGATCCACAAGGGAAATTATTTGGGTACAGTAGCTCACTCATCAAATATAGTATATAACAAAAAATAGATGAAATAACAAAAAAAGATAGTAATAGACTGGTGTCAAATGAGACATAATTATAAAAATTAAAAATAATGTGTATATGTACAAATCAGAATAAAATACAAAAATAAGTATTAAAATATCCAATCACAGCTATATACAGTTATCAAACTTTATTTAAATTCAGTTGAGACAAAAGCACAGACATCTGACCCATCCAGTCGTTTACAGCGCTTTTCCAGATGCTCAAAATCGCTTTACAATTTGGTGTAGCCACAGCTGCCCTGGGACAGACTGATGGAAGTGAGGCTGCTAATCTGCACCATCAGCCCCTGCGACCACCACCAGCACTCACACCCACCACTTTCATACCAGGGAATGTGGGTGAAGTGTCTTGCCTAAGGACACAACGGCTGGCGCCCCCCGGTGGCACCTGTTATTCCCATCGGTCTCCCGTCCAAGTCCTGACGCTAAAATAGACCGGAGAACATCTGTCTAATCCAATCCAATCTTTATAAACATGACAGTTTCCAAAGTGCTGCCCACACCAATAATACAATAAAAAATAAATAAAACAATAAATAAAAAGTGTTAAAATGCATAAAGTCGCATGTTTGTTTTGGTTTGTTCGGCGCGAGCTTTCACAGTTTCTAATCGCATGAAACAGCTTCAACTCACAAAAATCGTTTTTCTGGCAAGGCAAGCGTTTAAGCCGTACTGTGGAACATTTCAAGCGAAGCAAAAACATCACCGTTTTCGTCCGTTTTGTTAAATTCCCTGACTGACTTGGAGTGCCCTCTGGTGGTTGCTTAAGAGAATGCAGCCTGGAAGCAATATAAGTCATACTGTGGAACATTTCAAGCAAAGCAATAGCATCACCATGGAGACAAGCAATGGATGGCAGACCCCCGCACCAGAAAAGCTACACAGTGCAGCTTTAACTTTGACCAAAACAACTTAATATTTTTGTTTATGTGCATGCCTCTTGTTTGTACGTGGTTTAATACTTGCATTCAGATTATTTTTTTGTTTTGTTTTTTTGTTTCTCCCCTCCCTTTCTCACCTACCCACAATGCAATGCTGTGCCTCCATGGTCGCCCGCCCTGCCCCGCCCTGCACCTCCTCCTCCTCCTCCTCTTCCTCTCCTCCTCCTCTTCCTCCTCTGCTTGCTGTCTGTTAAACGCTTGAAAACCCCAAACCAAACCATCATGCTCGCTGTACCCGCTTTAAAGACACACTCCGCCGCCAAAGTACTGAAGCGTCCCCACGAGGCAACCGTAGACATGGTACTTCCACCTTTCACCTTTCACCTTTTTGTTTGGCTTTGTGCACGTTAGCTTCTGTAACGTAGCCGTACTAAGTGTGCTAACTGTGCTAGCCGCTCACTCACAGCACTCAGTTTTACATCGGCTAACTGCTAATGCTAATTTTTTTAATGTAGTTTTTGTCCATCATGTCGTGCTAGTTATGGCTATTTCCATTTGAATAAGGTGTGCTAATAAAATATTTACAATTTAATACTGTTTTATTTACATTTTAATATTGGCAAAATTACATTATTTATCATTAGTTACTATTTATTACGTTTTATTAGCAAATTAATTTTAGTTATTATTATTTGGAGCCGTAAATTAGCCTAGCCTAGCTTATAAAGTAGCATTTTCCATCCTTTGTTTGCTATTTTAATCGTAATTTATTTTCTGTAATGGTTGACATAAACTTCTTACTTATCTGTAGTAGTAGTAGTAGTAGTAGTAGTAGGAATAGTAGTAGTTGTAGTAGTATTATTGGTAGTAGTACTTATTGTGGTGGTAGTTAGAGATCTAATTATTTTGTTATCTAATTTTCTTTCATACAATAATAATAATAATAATAATAATAATAATAATAATTATTATTATTATTATTATTATTATTAGTATTATTATTATTATTATTAATAATAATAATAATAATAATAATAATAATAATAATAATAATAATAATAATAATAATATATTTTTGTCCATAAGTTAAAATTGTTTTAAATTATTATAAAGTAAAAACCTTAATTTATGTAAGAAATAATCTAATGAATTTTACATAACTAGTTTTAGCCTCATAGATAATTTGAGTATTATTTTTAATTTATTGTAAATATGTTATAAACACACCTTATTCAGTCCTGTCATAATGTTTCCATTGATATTGTGTCGTGCTATTAACTGTTATTACACATTTATTACCACTAATCCGGCTGTAACTGACGTCTTAACTGTTTTGTTTTTTTATTTTTATGTATATCTTAGGGCTTCCCACACGGGGTTCTGCAGCCGTTACCAAAGAGACCAGCGCTGGACAAAACCAACGGAGCTTCTTCTCTGTTTAACCCAAATGTTCTGCACTATCAGCAAGCCCTGGCCAACGCACAGCTCCAACAGCCCGCCTTCTTCCCCACAGGTAAAAACAAATATATTAAACCAAATATAAGGTAAACGTGTTATAAGCGTTCTTCCCCACAGGAAAACAAATATATAATCAAATATAAGGTAAAAATGTTGTTTAGGTATTATTAGGCAGTGTAATACTACGTCTCACCACCAGGAGCGCTATTTTACCCATTTACAGCAGGCATAACATTAAGAGAGTTTAATCAACTATGTTAAGGTTTACTTCTGGTTTAGTACTGGTTTACTCCAGGTTTAGACCTGGTTTAGTGCTGGTTTAGACCTGGTTTTGTGCTGGTTTAGTCCTGGTTTAGTACTGCTTTAGTCCTGATTTAGACCTGGTTTTGTCCTGTCTTTTAGTCCTGCGTTAGTCCTGGTTTATACCCACTTAAACCTGGTTTAGATCTACATGTGCTTTATTCCTGGTTTAGTACTGGTTTAAGTCTTAATTTAGTCCTGGTTTAGACATGGTTGTTCCCCAGTTTAGTCCTGAATCAGTCCTGATTAACAGTCTTGGTTTAGTCCTGGTTTATACCTACCTTAAATCCTGGGTCAGACCTGGTGCAGTCCTGGTTTGAAACTGGTTTAGACATGTTAAGACCTAGTTAGTTAGTAGTTTAGTCATAGTTTAGTCACAATTTAGTCTAGTTGAGTCCTAGAGTTCCCCTTCTGAAGAAGTTAGTACCTAAATGTGCTTTAGTCCTGGTTTAGATCTGGTTTATTCTTGGTTTAATCCTGGTTTAAAACTAGTTTAGTCCTGGTTCAGACCTGTTCTACCGGTTTAGATCTACCTGGTTTAGTCTTAGTTTAGATCTACACATCGCTTAGTCCTTGTTTTGTCCTGGGCTAGATCTATTTTAGACCTGGTTTAGACCTGGTTCAGGCCTGGTTTAGTCTTAGTTTAGATCTTGTAAACAGCTAATGCTACATTTACTATCTCACAATCTACACATCGCCTAGTCCTTGTTTTGTCCTGGATTAGATCTATTTTAGACCTGGTTTAGTTCTAGTTTAAACCTGGTTTAGTCCTGTTTTTGCCCTGTTTTTTCACTCTTAATGTTATGCCTGATTTACCTACACCAAATAGAAATCCAAATCCAAATATCCAAACTTAAACTTCGTAGACAAATGATTCAAAACCTCCCTTTTCCTTCGCCCTGCAGCCTCCTCTCTCCTGAGCACAGCGCCGTGTTAGCTTGTGTTAGCTTGTGTTAGCTTGTGTTAGCGCATTAGCCTGTAGCATATGTTGTTCTCTTGTCTATCCATGTATTTGTTATGCCTGTTTTTGTTTTGCCAAAGTTTAAATTGCCTGAAAACTCTGTCCTCCTCCTCCTTCTGCATTTTTACTCTGTGGATGTCTTAGCCTTGGGTCAAAATCTTGCTTGCAAAATATTAATGTTTTACTAACCGCTGTTGTGCATGAGTTATAGATTATAAACTAAATGGGCTCCAAATAATATGTTGTTTTTTAAATTATTTTTATTTATTTATTTATTTATTTTGGGCAAGTAAAAAAAATATTCTTTTACATATACATATGACAAAAGTGCAATCATAACAGAAATTCCCAAATAGGGAAGATAATACGGAACATTACAAAGACATTTCACTATAGGAACATATATCTGCTAAAATTACACCTGTTTTTATTTTGACAACTTATTTTCAATTCCATTTTTTGTTTTTACATTTTTATTAGTTTCCAAAAACATCTGGACACACAATAGCTTTAGTCTCGTTAAAGCTGCACTATGGAGTTTTCCAGTGGTTTCCCAGTGTTTCTGTTTTGTCTGGAATGTTCCGCACTATGGCATTAAACTTATCAGGTGATTTCATCAAACCAGGTATTTTTTGTAGGCAATAAAAACACCAGTAATTGAATAAATGTAAGATAGATACCTTTCAAACCGTACTGTGGAACATTAAAGACAGACAAATCAATAAGACAAATCTCCATGGAGACAAGCAAACATGACATAGTGCACCTTTAATTTTTCCTATTATTATTATTATTATTATTATTACATATTATTATTATTATTATTATTATTATTATTATTATTATTATTATTATATTTTTAGTAAAATTTTCAGTCACGTTTTTACTGTCATAAATATTATTATTAATTAAGCTATGGTGAAATTACTTTAAAAAAACAAAATTGTAGCCTATATAAATTTAAAAAAGAAAGCACTTGCCAACACATATTGCATTAGATTCTTAAAAAATACTGAATTGTAGTGTCAGATTTTGTAAAAGAGTAAATTTTAGACTAGTTCAAAGTTGCAGCTGCATGTGTTTGTTTCTCGCTGTTTTATTTTCTAAAGTGTAAATATTGTGATAAAATAACGTAAAGTGAATGGACTGATGCCCGTTTCTGCCTCTGCACTGTTCAGCCTGATTTGATCTTGTGTCATGTTTAACCTTTTACCCTCCACCTCTCCCCTCTCCTCTCTCTCTCTCTCTCTCTCTCTCTACCGCTTTCATCATTCTCTCTGTTTTCTATCTCTCTCTACACCCCCTCTCCTTTTCTCTATCCTCTCTGTCCCACTGCTTCATCTTCCCTCTTCCTCTTTCATTCTCTCTCTGTCTCTCTTCTTTTACATCTTTCCTTTCTGCTCTCTTTCTCTCTCCTCCCCCCCCTCTTTTCTCTCGGCCTATATCCTCTCCCTCACTTGCTCCTTGTACCTCCCCCTTTTTTCCCCCTCCCTTCCTCTCTGTCTTCCTCCTCTCTCTTTTTTCTCTCTCCTCTCTCTCACCCCCTTCTCCATCCCTCTCTCGCTCCCTCCTGTCTTTCTCTCTTTCCCTTTCCTTCCTCTTTCTCTCTCTCCCTCCCTCCTCCTCTCTCCCTCCTCTCTTCATCCTTTTGCATCTTTCTCCTTCTCTCTCTTTCATCCCCTTTTCTCCCTCCCCTCTTCCCTCTCTCTCTCCTTTTGCATCTCCCTCCCCTCCTCCCTCTCTCTTTCTCTTTCTCTCTCTCTCTCCTTTTGCATCTCCCCCTCTCTCTCTCATCCCTCCCTCCCTCTCTCTCTTTCCTTTTGCATCTCCCTCTCTCTCTCATCCCTCCCTCCCTCCCTCCCTCTCTCTCACTTTCCTTTTGCATCTCACCCTCCTCTGCCCTCTCTCTCCTCCTCCCTCTCTCTCCTTCTCCTCCTCTCCTCCCTCTCTCCTCTCCTCCCTCTCTCTCTCCTCCTCCTCCTCTCCTCCCTCTCTCTCTCCTCCCCTACCTCTCTCTCTCTCCTCCCTCTCTCTCTCCTTCTCCTCCTCTCCTCCCTCCCTCTCTCTCTCCCTCTCTCCTCTCCTCTCCTCCCTCTCTCTCTCTCTCGTTTTGCATCTCTCGCTCTCCTCTCTCTCTCTCCTTCTCCTCCTCCCTCTCTCTCTCATTCTCCTCCTCTCCTCTCTCTCTCTCCTCCTCTCCTCTTCCCTCTCTCTCATTTTGCATCTCTCCTCCTCCTCTCCTCCTCTCTCTCTCATTTTATATCCTCTCCTCTCCCTCTCTCTCTCCTCTCTCTCCTCTCCTTCTCCTCTCCTCCCTCACTCCCCTCCCTCTCTCTCTCCTCTCCTCCCTCTCTCTCTCCTCCCTCTCTCTCGTTTTGCATCTCTCTCCTCTCCTCCCTCTCACTCCTCTCCTCCTCCTCTCCTCTCCTCCCCCTCTCTCTCTCTCTCTCTTGTTTTGCATCTCTCCTCCTCCTCTCCTCCCTCTCTCTCATTTTATATCCCTCCTCCCTCCCTCTCTCCTCTCTCTCCTCTCCTTCTCCTCTCCTCCCTCGCTCCCCTCCCTCTCTCTCTCCTCTCCTCCCTCTCTCTCTCCTCCCTCTCTCTCGTTTTGCATCTCTCTCCTCTCCTCCCTCTCGCTCCTCTCCTCCTCCTCCTCTCCTCTCCTCCCTCTCTCTCTCTCTCTCATTTTGCATCTCTCTCCTCTCCTCTCTCTCTCTCCACTCCTCCCTCTCTCTCTCTCTCTCCCCTCCTCTCCTCCCTCCCTCTCGCTCCACTCCTCCTCCTCTCCTCCCTCCCTCTCTCTCCACTCCTCCTCCTCTCCTCCCTCTCTCTCTCGCTCATTTTGCATCTCTCCTCCCTCTCTCCTCTTCTCTCTCCTCCTCGTCCTCTCCTCCTCTCTCTCTCGTTTTGCATCTCTCCTCTCCTCCCTCTCTCTCTCTCTCTCTCTCCTCTCCTCTCCTCTCCTCTCTCTCTCTCATCTCTCCTCTCCTCCTCCTCCTCTCCTCCTCTCTCTCTCCTCTCCTCTCCTCCCTCTCTCTCTCTCCTCTCCTCCCTCTCTCTCTCTCGTTTTGCATGCTCTCACAGGATCAGTGTTGTGCATGACGCCTGCTCACAGTCTGGGTAGGTCCACGCCTTCTCTCCTTTAACTGTAACACGCTAATGCCACGGTTCCCATAGCAACACATGCTAAATTTCATTTAAATCTGCTATAATCTGAAGTTTGATTGACATTTCTGTGTTTCCAGTTTATTTTCCCAAAAAAATGATCAAAAATAATTACAAAGTTTGAAGGCAATGTTTGTGTTAAACAATAAAAAAAATAGTTTGGTTAAAGGTGCTTTATGTAACTTTTCTGGCGTAGGGTCCATCATCTGTCTGTTGTCATGGATTGCCTGAAATGTTCCTCAGTATGGCATTTAACATATCCATGCCGCTCACAGTAACAATGCGTGTTTTTATGGTATTTTTGAGCAATTTAAAAAATGAACACATTTGAATAAATGCAAGATATACATGTTTAATGCCATACTGATGAACATTTCAAGCAAAGTAATAGCATCTCCATGGCGACAAGTAGGTGACCAATACTCCACCGGAAAAGATATATTTCTTTCCATTTCTTTTCACTATTATACATTTATTTAATTTTAATTTTAATTTTTGTAAAAATATTTTAATTTCTATAATAATAATTTGGTGTAATATTTAATTTTGTAATAATATTTTAATTTTGCAATAATATTTTAATTTCTGCAGTAATGTTTTATCTAATTAATTTTGTAATATAAAAAATTTTGTAATATTTTTAGTAGTATTTTTGTTTATTTTTGTACTAATAATTTTAATTTTGGCTCAATTATCCACACATACGTTAGCAGTTATTACATAGTTATTACATAGTTATTACACAGTTATTACCTGTTGAACTGTGTCCTATGGGAGCCCTGACTGTTTACGCCATTGTTTAAAATCAGACTTTGTCCTCCATCTCGGTTGTTCCTTTATTCTCTTTCACTTACTCTGTCGTTCACGGTTAAAACACAAATATTAAAACCCGAAGTGTGTCGTAGCTCGTAGCATTAGCGTAATTAGCGTAACGTTAGCTATTGTCACTGTGATTGGGATGTTTAAAATCACTTTTCCAGATAAATTTGAATAAAGTTTTTTGTTTAAAGAAATAAAAATTGTAAAAATAAACACGAGAGAAGGGTTTACATGCACAAAATATATCAGCTAGTTAGATAGTTAGCTTGTTTTTTTGCTCTGCTAGTCGTTTTAGTCCAATTGGCATTATTGCTGTAAAGATGCATTGTGTAACTTTTCTTTGCTTTGTCTGGAATGTTTCTCAGTATGGCATTAAACCTTTCTATCTTCATGGAAACCAAACCAGACCCAAGTTTTTGTCTAGGTAGGCTATTTCTGAGCTATAAAACCACCTGTAATTGAATAAATGTAAAGTAGAGCTGTTTAATGTCACACTGCGGAACATTCCAGACAATGCAGTGGCATCTCCGTAGAAACAAGCAGAAGACGGACCCCCAACCAAAAAGTTACACAGTGCAGCTTTAAGACAATCTAACCTATTTTTTACCACAGTTAGAAGTTCAATGTTGTTCAAAATCTTCTGGTGTTTTCTGTCCGCCATGTTTGTTTTGATACTGTACAAATGCTTTTCTCTGATTGGTTAATCCACCCGTCAGTCCCGCCCCCTTGGATATGGGGTTTGACGCAAAATCTCAGACTAAAACTTGAACAGAAATTACATAAAGTCTGGCTAACCAGGCTAGGGACGTCGTTTCATTATCGTGCATGTAAACCTATTTAAATAATTTGAGAAAAAAAATCACCATTATTAAAGACGCACTGTGTAATGTTTGTGGTGGACGGTCCGCTACTTGCTTGTTTCCATGGAGATGTTATTGCTTTGTCTGGAATGCCCCACAGTAGAGCTTTAAACTGATCTATACTAGGCCTATCCTTTATTTATTGAATTACCCGCATTTGTATTGCTGCTAACAAAATACATAACCTGTCTTCATGGAGATACATACGTTTAATGCTTTACTGCGGAATATTCTAGGCAAAGCAGTAACATTTCCATGGATACACAAAGTTTATGGGCTCCTCATTTGGAAAAGTTACATAATGAACCTTTAAGACTGAACTATATTATGTTATTTCTTCTCTGGGAAAACCAAAACAAACCCAAATTTTGACCTAAATTTCCTTTTAAACCTGTGATTGTAACCTGCATTTTCCTTTTTTTTTGTTTTTATTACTCCTCCCTCACTCCTCTCCTCTTTCCTCAAAAACAACGATCTCTCTCTCTCTCCTCCGCTTTGCATTGTGAATGGGTGCATGCCATCTTTCTCCTCCTGAATATAACCAAACGTGGCTTGCTGGCGTGTTTTTAATTTAATTTTTTTTTTTAATTAATCATTTTCAAATCAAAAACTCCCCCCAAAAACCCTCGCCTCCATCGCTGTCACCTCCTCCTGCCACTTTCTGGTTTCTTTTGTATTATTTTTATTTTTTATTTTACTTTATTTTGACCGTTTTTTTGGCCCATAAAACGTGAAAAGTCCCACTGATGTACAATGCTCCTCCACCTGCTACTGTCTCGGCAGCATCAGCTCCTCCAGCCAGTGTCCCCTACGCAGCCTCCACCTCAGCCAATCAGGTTTGCTCTTCTTCAGCTGTCTCTCATCGCACACAGCTCTCAACAAGGACGCACGGACGGGGGGATAAACCAAGAATTAATCAAATAAAAGATCAAATTATTCGATTAAAGCCGTTGTAGCTGATTTTGACTGTCTTTTATGTGAATCTGTATGGTCCCCTTCAACAGTGTCGTCCATTAACACTGACTTACCCCTGACTGTGTCCTCTGAGCCGAGTTCTGCTCCGGTTCTGTAGCTCGCGAACGTAGTTCCGGTAAGTTAGCTAAGTTATCCAGTAATAAAGCTTGTTTTTCTTCTCAAAACAATATTTGTCCAAAAAGTTGTGTCACAAACAGTTGTCCGCGAAAAATTCAGCAGCCTAATTCGCATGGTGCTATTTTCTCTCGAGTTGTATCACTGCGCGCCTATTAGTTATTATTAGCCTGTTCACTTGTAAACATCCGCTTAGAAGTGAACAGGCTAAAAAAAATATATATATTTTTTTTAGCATATTGGTATCGGTCTAATATGTAAATCTAGGCCAATATTAATGACCGATATTTGTCAGTACTATAAATACGTTGCTTTGAAAAACAAATACAAGTTCTGTCACACTTCAGGCAGAGCACTGGGAGCTGTCCTTAATGAGGTCGAGCTGTGCAGGGATTTTGGTTATAAAACGCTGAGTTTATCTTGTCTCTGTCCATGTTTAAGTTTATTGTAATTTGACAAAATGTGTTGCAGTTCCTTTTCTTGGCAATACACAAAATGGCCCCCAAACCTGAAGTACATGTGGTGATATGGGAGCCATGTGAAATGCAGATTAAGAGTGACATGGTGATTTATCATCCTTGTGTTTTTTTTTTTTAATCTAAACTTTCTCACAGGGGTTTTGTGAATAAAATAAATTAAGCTTTATGGAGTCAAAACGCATTTTGAAAATAAAAGAAGACATTCAAAAATTCATTTTGCATGATTTTCAGTCATTAATATCGGATATTAGTATTGGCTAAAATTTTCACATCGGTGCATCCCTAATAATAACTAATAGGCGCGCAATGATACGACTCGAGAGAAAATAGCACCACGTGAATTAGGCTGCTGAATTTAACCTATCTTAACCTATGAATTTAACCTATGAATCTAACCCTAACCCTAACTGTTTGTGACGCAAATATATCACTTTTTGGGCAAATGTTGTTTTGAGAAGAAAAACAAGCTTTATTAAATGTCCCCGCTAACTTACCGTAACTACGTTTGCGAGCTACAGAACCGGAGAAGAACTCGGCCCAGATGACGCTGTCATGGGTAAGTCAGAGAAAGACCCATGAACACAGGTAGAGTCAAAAAATATGTCTCTGAACACCTCATTATGGGCGTTGTTGCTTGAATGCAAATGAGAAGGACAGAGACAGGCCAGAGCAGCGGGTTGGGGGGGTGCCAAACTCTCCGCTCTTTCCTCGTTTTAGCGGTGCGATGTGCGCTGGCTCCATGCGCGAAGGAAGAAAGGAGAGGCATTTCAATGAAAAAAACACATTTTCACAGAAAATAAAATTAAACCACTGCTGTTTCAGAGGTCCAGAGGCTCGGATAAAGGACATCCGAGCCTGGAAACACTCTCGCGTGCCTCCAGGCAAATAAAAAAAACGCATCTCGCATTTCGTAGCTCGTTCGCGGTCCAAACTCTGGCCGTGACGGTGGGTAGATATCCAGACGGGGGGTGGAACTGCATTTGCATTTTTTTCTTCAATGTGACGTCACATAGTTCCCTTGTTCAGAATCGCCCGTCATTTTTCAAACGCAGAAAAGGATCGCAAATGCTCAGTTTACACATTTCGCAACTTTTAGCCATGGGGGGGGGGGCTCTAAACAGGGTAGGGGAGCTCACATTAACGTTCAAAAACCTCAGAAAGTGAAAATTTCATGCCATGGGACCTTTAATGCACGACACTGTTGAAGGGGACGCCATACAGATTCACATAAAAAAAAAACCTGCACTATAAAAGGTCAAAAACAGAGTTGGTTCGTTTTAAAACAGTGCGCAGTGGTCCAAAGTTCTTCTTATGTATTCAGAGCAGCCTAATATTTTGCCATCGCGGTAAAGCTAACAACAACTAGCATGCTAACGGGCACTTCCTGATTAACTGACAATAAAGCGCTCAGACCTCAAAAGCTGCTTATACAATAAATCTGTACTAACAAAAAACAGGGCCTTTTAAGCTCGATTCATCTTGGTCGCTTCAGTCGTCAAATGAAGGAAGTAAAAAGTCAAAATTTAATCGAATAGAAGTATTTCAAAGTACATTTTGCATAATTATTTCATTGAGCGATAGATCTCAGACGATAATTTGAACAGAAATTACATAAAGTCTGGCTGACCAGGCTAGGGACGTTGTTTCATTATCGCACATGTAAACCTATAAATAATTTGACAAAACATCACGATTATTAAAGACGCACTGTGTAACTTTTGTGGTGGACGGTCCGCTACTTGCTTGTCTCCATGGAGATTTTATTGCGCTACAGTAGAGCTTTAAACTGATCTACAGCATCTGTTATTTTTTGAATTACCGACATGTGTATTGCTGCTAACAAAATACATAACCTGTCGTCATGGAGATGCATATGACTGTGTTTAAAGCTTTACTGCGGAATATTCCAGGCAAAGCAGCAACTTTTGCATGGAGACACAAAGTTTATGGACTACAATAAATCTGTACTGGGGAAAAAAAAACAAAAAACAAACAAAAACAGGGCCTTTCAAGCTCGATTCGTCATAGCTTCTATCGTCAAATGAAGGAAGTAAAGAGTCAAAATGGAATCAAATAGAAGTATTTTAAAGTAAATTTTGCATAATTATACTTTATTGATTTAACTTTATTTATACTATTTTATTTATGAACTTTATTTATTCTATATTATTGAGCGAAATCAATAAAAATTGTAGAAACTAAAAAGAAAAACCTGCTTAAATGTTCCTCCACCAACATAAAAGCTCAATCCATACCGCCGTTGTGTCCATGGGCAAGACACTTAACCCACCTCGCCCAGTGTAAATGTGGTGCAGATTGGCAGTGTGGAGTGAATCATTTAGAATAAAAGTGTCTGGAAAAACGTATTATTATTAGAAATGAACCCAGT